>OZ014450.1:6150234-6189071 GCA_963966035.1 Acleris laterana | reverse complement strand
CTCACCACTACCTGCATCCGCGCCACTAAATACTCTTCCACGCCGTTCTCGTAATGGGCACTTTTGCCGTGACCTTTTTAAGCCTTCAAAAACATTATGTCAGCCAAACGATGCCCCCTGCTGCCATCTTTAAACCACCAACTTCTACCACTAAACCCAATTTCCCTTCTTCCAGCCTTTACACCACACGATCACATGCCTGCCGGTGTACCCCAACGAACTTGATATCGATTCGGAGGACGAGACGGACCCGCTGTGGCTGCAACAGAAGACCATGATGATGATCGACGAGTTCACCGACGTCAACGAGGGAGAGAAAGAACTCATGAAGATGTGGAACCTGCACGTTATGAAATACAACTACGTCGGGGACTGCCAGATCCCGCTCGCTTGCCAAATGTTCCTACAGATGAAAGGTAAGGAGCTGTTAGAGAAAAACTTGTACAGGAACTTCATACTCCACATGTCTTCGTTGCACGATTTCGGACTGCTCAGTCCCGTCGCGCTGTATCAGACGATGCAGATGCTCAACCAGATGCTGGCGGATAACGCCGAAGCCAAAGAAAAGATGCGCGCGTCGCTCAAAGCGCAGCGAGAACACTGGAACGCCGTGGGCAAGTACCAACAGCCCGCGGTCATCGATCCCAAACCACAGACCACCACCGCCAAGCTCAACAACGTCGAAGCATCGCCTTCCGTCCGCCGGAAGACTTCTAACCTCAACAACAGAATGGCTAACCAACCTACGAATTACAACAAGAATGCTCCATCAACTTCTACCAATGGCGAGACTAAAAGAAAAATGTCCTCCGGTAGCATCCAAAGCCGCAAAAGATCGTCTATATCGGAGAGGAAACGATCGGTATAGCGAATACTCACTCGTTCGTTGGTAAAACGATGACCTTCGCGATCGAGGCTTAAAGTACAATGTCAAAAATGATAGAAGATTTATTGAAAAGTGAAATTCCTTGAAGGTTGAAGTTCTGTTGTACGTAGATAAAATTGTCAAGACTGGGAACGATAGAAACTGACAACTTTTATTTCGGACCTTCACTTTTTAATGACGCTTACTAGTTTTTCGAGCGTATTATTGATGATTGTTTTATTATAATTGGCGGGTGTGTAGAAATAAATTGATCTTGCATGTTCCTTGCTTAATTTTAAAATTGGCGCCATATCAATTGATGAATTAATTTTGACGAAAATTATGTATTAGCGCTCTGATTAGTTGATATAATTTCGTTACTGCCTAACGGATGTAACTGATAAGTGTTAGTCAATGTCCATAAGATGGATGACATTGTTGTTAAGTTGGTTAAATGATTTTGCGCGATTCTGAGCGTCGTTTGGAACTAAGAAATATGGCTGGTATTATTTGAATACCAAAATTTAAAAGTTTATGTGACCTTATCAAATCAATCCAAATATTTTGTTAATGCTCGTAAAATACGTTTTTTTTCGTACCTAATTTACCAAACGGTGTAAACAACCTTACAGAAGTGTTAAAAGGTGGTAAAATGTAAGAACTAACAGTTGATTAATATTGATTAACTTTTAACATCGTTTGGTGTAATTGGTACTTAATGTGCTTGTCATTTTATGATAATAAAATGTAGTGAGCTCTTCTTGTCTTGTATTCATGCATAATGTTAAATGCTGGCTGAATTATATACAAATATGGATAGCAAAGTATGCGTGTTAAAAGAAATACCTAGGTATATCTGGCCCTGTAAGATTACACTGCCTGAACTGCCATGTTCGAATTTAGTTCGAGAATCGATATTAATATTTCACATTTGAAAGCGACTAAAGACTTCTGTCTTAAATATATACCTGGATTTTATTTAGCAGGGCTGAAACCGTGAGTTATATTTTGCTGCTTTTTCAGCCCTCTTAAGTACTAAAAATATACAAAAGGTACTTTGAAGTCCATAATATTATTCATAAGTGAATAAAGGCTGTCAACATAACGATCATTGCCAATTTAGGGTTATATATCATCGTAAAATAAGTTTTCTTTGATGAATATTCATCAATTCTTCTGTGATGATTCTAATAGCACCTCAATCGTCTTAAGATTTAAATAAACTTTTCACCATTTACTGTTAAGGCCTTTATTGGCTTGCAGGTTGTCTGCTTTGTGTGGTATTTCGTTCATTGTGCAGTAGATTGTAAAGTGTTAAATTATTCTGGATACAGTTATAGTAACGCAGTTATATGTATACCTGTGTACATAGTTGGGAAATTGTATGTAGCATAGCATCTGCATGTCTTGTTAATGGAATATATAAAATCGGAGTGTACTCGTATTGATATTAGTAACTAAGTGATTGGAAAAAGGTTAGCCGGCTAAACGCGATATACTGTTAACTCTATGGGCTCTACTCCAAAAATTCGAAGTTACAATCGGCCAATAGAAATTCTTAGAATGTTTACAGTAAAACCAGAGCATTAAAGCCAGGGTATCACTAGGGGACAAAATGTCCCGCGACACGTGTCGGCGACATGGCAAGCGAAGTCGAGCGAGACACGTCGCCGTGATGTGGCGGACCCGACACCTGTCGCGCGACGTTGCCAGAAATGTGCGAAGTCCGGCGATGATACACCACCGGTCGTAGCTGGCGACACGTGTAGCGGGACATTTAACCTGTGGTGAATCCCTGGCTTAATAGTACTTGTCTATCACTTTTACACTCTCTAGTATAACAAATACTAAAGTTCTATTAATACTCTTGTTCACTGTACTGTCAACCGTAAAATGAATATCCAGGTAAAGTTGTAAAAATATGTTTAAATTAACTTTATTGCCAGAGCAATAAGGTCTGTACATATTTTTGAGACTGTGTTGTTTATATATAGGTGCCCTTGGTGATGACATTGTTAACCTAACTTTATTTGTCATTCTGTTCGTATGTTCCCGTTGAAGTTTATTACAAGGCACTAAGTTGCTCTACTTTGTATTGGCCGACCGTACGTAAGTGCTGTCACTTTCCCTTGATGGTTGAATAACTTTGGCATACCTATAAGGGACAAGTTCCTAAGTTTGTTGTTAAATTAGATATGCAACAGATAATCGGACACTATCCGGTATTTAGGCTATCCATTATTTTACTTAATAAC
Source organism: Acleris laterana (assembly GCA_963966035.1). NCBI lineage: Eukaryota > Metazoa > Arthropoda > Insecta > Lepidoptera > Tortricidae > Acleris > Acleris laterana. The sequence continues at coordinate 6,185,951 of OZ014450.1, read as the reverse complement.
TAGATAGCGGAAAACTATCAAACGAGATAGCAAAAAGTAAATTTGGAAACATAGGAAGCTTTTAGAATCTGCTCAGCACACCGCACTTGCTAAGTCGACTTATAGAGGCCACATATTCTGCCAAGACCGAACAAAACAACTCACCGTATCTCGATCGAATAAAACAAAAGGGATGGGTTTACGTGCTTCCGCGCGAAGAACGTTGGACGATAAGTTTTCGCAAGCCTCAATTTCAGCTTCGTAAGCGCCAAATTCCTCATATACTGTAAAACCACAACATTTATAAAAGTACCTACCACTATTAAATCAAAAATGACCTTAGGGTTCCGAAAGATTCAACTAACAACACACTGACTTACTTTGGAAAATAAATATCATTCATTCATTCATTCATTGCCATGGTTTTGAAACAGGAAAGTGTCTTGGCTTTTGTTACAAATCGTGTTTTCACGATAACAGGTTCAATGGAAAAAATATTCAAGTTTAATATATCCAAAGAACATACACATTGTCGTCACTCGTTATAGTTATTGAGATTTTGATCGCCAAACACGACCGAGTTTAGAATATGTGCCCTCTAAAGTAATACTGCCCCCTACGGAAAAAAAACACATCTGCTATATGAATTGTATTGCACTTCCACTGAGAGTTTAATATGCTTCTATGAAATAATTGCACTTGTACCTTTTCTCCGTAGACGGGCAGAGTACAACTCCAGTCCGGGCTCCCGTCGTATGGCCACGCCGAATTTTCGGTACCTATCCGGTCAACGACTATCCGTTGCGACTAGTGTTTCCTGTTTTTTGAGTAGAGTGACCCACCAAGCATTGTATCAACTAATAAACGAAATGCTCCAGATTTAAAAAAGACAGTGGCAGCAACTGGCCTTCAATATTATGTAAGCTTTGTAAAACGTAGCATAAGTCAATGATAGTAAGAACCAATTAACTTTTACTGTTCTGATGTTAGCTTGAGGCATTGCGCAGATCAAAAATTAATATACAGCTCGGTACAAAGGAGCGTCTCCACCTCTCTGTTCAAAGAATTCGCGTGTAATCGTTGTCGAATCTTTGATCCAAGCATTGCGCTCTAGACTGATTCTGTATGACTGGATGTTACGTCGGTAAAAAAGGCGTAACTAACTATCGTAGACAGAGCATTACCTAGACGGGACACGAGAAAAGACATACAGGGTGACACCTAAGACGTAATACAAAATTTTATTTTCTGGATCTTCTCATGAGTACGATCAACTTTTACTATGGGACTAATATCGAAATCGGCAGAAAAAAATTGAATCTCCCATACTAAAAGCAATCAGCTGGTTTCACAATTTGTATGGAGACTTCGATTTTATGTTTACGTTTTCGAAGTTGGTCCCATATTAATAGTTGATCGTAATCATGAGTAGATTCGGAAAATAACATTTTGTATTACGTCTTACGTGTCACCTAGTATAAATAAAGAAGACGGAATCTTTACTTTCTATTTCACTCCGCGACGTTTTTTCAAGGTCGATTTTGTTTGTCACCAGAATTGGTGCCAAACCATGGTGTTATGCTTTTAACTATTTTATTGTGTGTTTTTGTAGATTTCGTAGACATGTGATCTTTTACTGGGAATATTAATCTCATGATAAACTGGCTTAATAAAGTAGGCACACAATGACAGAAGCTTTGTATACTATAGGTGATATGTAATTTGATCGGGTTGTCTGCGTTGCTATCTCGAGCAGCTTGTCTAGGTAATGCTCCGTTTACGCTAACTATAGTCCAACAGTTGAAGTGCGACCAACGCGCGGGCGGTGGCGGGGGCGGGATGTTACGGGCAAGGGAAGCAAGCGCAACAGTGCGGTTATTTCATTCCAACCCTTGTCTTTTTTCGTATGGGTTTGAATGGCAGATTGGGGGTGCCGTAGAAATTTCGCCCAGGGGCGTTGGTAGTGCTAAAACCGGCACTGGGCATTCAGCTGTGTAAACTACCGGGTTATAGAGCGGGTCACCTGAGTCGCTAACTGCCGGATTACTGGGCTTGTCGGATTACCGAGCGCCTACTGTAGTAGGGACCTTAGGAATTACACGTCTGCCTTTGCGCGTTACTTTAGAGCCGTAAAGTTATTTGGTACGTACTGTAATGTTAATGTCTCAGCACTGCCTTGCTACAGAATTGAATGCACATCTTTGCAATGAATTTTTAATAACCGGTTTGTGGATTGTTTTGTATACATTTCATATAGCACGTAAGTAAATAAGAATAAAGCTTGGATCGAGAACGTTGCGTGTTTCAGAAAAAAAAGTTATTCGCTGATTATAAAATGTATTCAAGCTTTTGTCTTGGTAAAAGTAGCTAGGTCAACCAATAAACAGAACAATTTATAGAAAGTGAATAAGATAGCTATAACAGTTGCTATAGCTCTGTCCCTTTCACGTCATTACTTTAACTTAAGCTTAAAACAAAGGCACTATAGTTTAGCTCTTGGATTGCTGTAAGTATTTTCGATATTTAGAAATGTTACTACGCCCATGTCACATAGTCACCCACCAACATCTGTCTTTTTTATTTTTTTCAAAAATGGCGTTAAGAAATTATCGCATCGATTATAAACAACCTTTTTACTATGCTTCGAAAAATTCGAATCTATAGGAAATCAGCATAAGAAATGTGCGTCCGATCCGTATTGACGGACAATTAGATCTTGGATGGAAAGGTTAATTTCTTGCCATTTCACAGCTAAGTCGGTGGCGATCTTTTATATCACTAACCAGGAGCTGTTGACTTGGCTGCTGTTTCAGAAAAAGACTTATTTAACTCAACAAGAACGAGATGATGTTCCATTTCGATAATAAGCTATAAATTGTACCTTTGTCACACATTTGTTGGTTCAGGCGTTTTAATTCACATTGAACTTGCAAATGTGGATACAACTTTGTGTTCCACGTAAAATCAAGACTGCAGGGTGTCCAGTTGCCTTAAAACCACTCAAAATAACCTCACGATGTAATTATAAATAGTATTTCAATACATTTAGAACAAAATAGACTGTTACATCTAGTAGCTACAATAATAATACTGTTCAATATTTATATTTAGTCGTTACGAGGTGTGACGAGGTGTGTAATTCATTTATTTGCTGTATTTTACACTTTTCACGGTTTTTTTAATTTCATTGGAGTAATTTTGTTATTCTATATCGATTCTACTCGTACTTATGAAATGAAATAATAATTATTTTCAATACTTTTTGGTTTTATTTCATAAAAAAGGCGCACCTGATAAACCTCTTGTCGTTGAAAATATTAAAATTGGAATGTCAAAACTGTAACAAATAAAGAGAAAAATGGGAAGCCATTTGACAAAGTTCACAAACTGAAATTTGTTGTTTAAATATGTCAAACTCGAAGAATGCCCGCAAAATACCCGATTTAAGTAAACTATCTATACAGACCGACAAACATGTTGAGGAAGGTAACAGTGCATTCTATCGCTTATCTGATGTGTTCAATTCTGCATTCAGTTTTACTTTAACTTATGTTTCTTTGTAGGGGAAGTAATTGCTTGTAACGCCACTGAGAGTTGCACTTACGCTGGTAAGATACATTCCATTACGTTGCGATGACACTTTCAGCTCTTTTTTTTAAATAATGAAAACTGAAAGTGTTGAATTTGTGAATTTACAAATGTTAATTTTTTGACACGGCGGGGTGTCGGTTCGTACACCCTACTATCGGAAACTCCTAGTAGTTCCGTACGTGCCCAAAGAGTAGCAGAGCCCTATTACTTAAAACCTTCAATACAATCTCGTCCATTTGTCTGCGGCTCTCTGAACTGGATGTTAATGAAATAGGTGAATGTCGAAGTGTAAAGTTTTCAGGTATACGTATACAAATATATCACAACTACTCGACAATTCCAATCGACCGGGAGCTGTTACTACTAAAATCCTTTTTCAGTGACAGTATCTAAGAAGCCTAACTCAGCAGCCGAGGAAGAGGCCACCCTGTGTTTGGGACAGAAATCCTTCATCAGCATACATTCCACCGACCAACTCTGTCAATTGGCTGACGTCGAAAACCCTGCCAACCTCGAGGAGTGCAACGTTGAGGTGATCAGCCTTAACGAAGTGTTCCCTTCCACTTCAGAAGAAAGCTTGTCTAACGAAGATGAACGACCGGCTCAGAAGAAAGAAAGGACCCGCAATAAAAAAACACCTGTGCCGAAATGTATACCAGAAAAGTCTACGTACGCTCCGACCAACAGTAAGTCGTCTACGGGATCAGGGCGTCCGAAGGAGACAGTAGAAGGCCAGCCATCGGTATACTCGGACTTCGATATACCAAAGAACACGATGTATGTGGTGGGGAGTAATCCGGGGGAGCCTAAGATGTCCTACCAGGACCCGCCGAAGAAAATATCTAAAACCGTAAGTTGCTTCCACCTTTCAATCTGTCCAGAAACTTGGTCAGCAATGCCAAATCCATCTTAGTCCTCAGGGTTGGCAACGCATTTGCAGTATTGAGAGTTCAAATGTATACGGGCCCAGAGTCTGCTTTCAATCAGGTAGCCTGTCTGTTCCTTCGCCTTCTCAATGGCAAATCTTATCCGGGCGCTCCGAACCGAACGGACCGTCCGCATGCCGGGCCTCCGGCAAAAAGGCCCCATCAACTTTTTGCTGTACCTCGTTGCCATGGTAACGTCTGTTGAGTCACTATTTAAAACGATGATTTAAAAGGATTTATAAGTCCACTAAAAATGACTTTGAAGAAGCATATAAAAATAAATCTAAGAAACTATCACTATAATGTCTCCTGGCTTACAGGACAGAATACCAACAGCAAAAAGTTGGTCAACCCAAAAGGGAAATCTTGCGCGTATCCTTTACTGTAATTAGATATATAGTTAAATATGGATATTTAACTAATACACCCAACTTAAACTGCAAATGTGCAGACGAACGGTAAGGTGAATACACATTACTTATAATTATAAAGGATGTAGCAAAAGATGTACCTTCGTCAATCAATAATGTGTATTTTTCTGGAGCTAGATAATTATTACTTAGAAACTTCGGATGCCCTACCCCTTTTACATATCTAATGTAATTTGAGTCTATCGAGGGATAAACTTTTTTGAAATAAGCATCCATGTAGACGGTCCGTTCGGATCCTACTGTTGCAAAAGTAGCCTTTGCTGATCCAAAAACGAATAGAGTTATGGTAAGGCGACTTTGTACACAGTCCTATTTCGTCACCTTAACTCCTCGACATGGCATTGTATGTCGTCAGCATGTAATTCCTAAATTGTCACCTTCCTAACTCGTCCATATTTTTAAATCGTCAATTTCCTATCTTGCCCACATTCCTATTTTGTCCATAGTGCTAACTCGTCCACATACCTATATCGTCCACAGTGCTAACATGATCACAATGTTAACTCGTCCAAATGACTCAAACGTAGCTTAATGTTATGTTTAATTTTAAAGCGATTCTGTTTATATTATACTAAACAGACATTTTGTTATACTCGTATGTGTTCTTTGATAGGGTTGTTTTTGCTCCCGTGATAACGACGTTTGTACTAAAGGATGAGATAGTAACATGTCAAAAAAATATCAATTGCAATACACCCGCGGCATCGCATCAGGGGATTTGTGAAGAGTAGTGAACGAGTTTAGAAGTTGACCACACAATTAGAAATGTGGACGAGTTGGCACTGTGGGCTAATATAGTATAGGAATGTGGACCAGTTAGCACTGTGGACGATATAGGAATGTGGACCATTTAGCACTATGGACCATATAGGAATATGGTATGGACGTGTTAGGAAGGTGACTATAGGAAAGTGGACGAATTGGAATAGTCGGCCATTATGGCATTGTGAACGAGTTAAGAAAGTGACGAAATAGGACTGTGGATAAAGTCGTTCTTATAGCCTGGTACAGTCAAGGGTAAAAATAAATATCCGCATAATTTACAAAAATATGTACAGGCTTACATAGTATTAGGTCTATGTACATTTAATTGAGCCTTTGTGGTGTAATATTGGTGCCCTTGACTATACTGCTAATACTATATATTCCAGTCACCTAGTAAAAGATGTCTACTGTATCGTAATAAAAGGCCGTAGTCGGACTTCTATACAAGTGCGGCACTTGAATCAAATGTCCTCTATTTTTACAAACTTTTATTTAACTTGTATTGTTCGTATGTAATTTTATAAGTACCACTTCTAGGGACTATTATTTTTCCCAACTTAGGTAGGGACACTGACAGATTTTTTACTAACATTTTTTTTATTTAAATTTCGCCTTTGACTTTTTTATATAGCATTTTTTTTTGTATTAGTAGGGCTTTGTATAAAAACATTTAAAACATCATGCATGAATCATGAACTGTCGAACTTAAGAAACTGAGACTTGGGCACGTAAGACCATTTGATTCAAGGGCCGACTATGGAAGCCCGACTATAGCCTTTCTGCAGGCTTCCTTAGTTTATAGTTATGTATGCGTAACGCAGGTTCTACCTACCATGCAAAATCATAATGCTTTAAATGGCCCACTGTGCCTACATGGAATCTTAGAATGTAAGTACCTACTTCTAATTTTTCATTATATTAAACATCATACCTGAGTAGATTATCACTTTAGTACCTTGTCGCTTTAATGTCAGATTTGACCAATCACATATGAAGTTGACTGTAGTCATTCATGGTGTTAAGAGAGTAGGTAGAGATTATCTAAGTTGAAATGACAGGCTCTCCTCTGGAAGCTTCATTGTATTATATTATAAAGTTAATTAGGGGGGTTTGCGTGTCTTTGCAACTTAGACATGCTCTACGAAAAAAAATACAATGATCCCGGGCACACTTCTAAGATTCCAAGTAATTTAAGCTTGGCAAAAAAGAGTTTCCCGTGGTGACAAGTAGAACTTCAATATTCTCAGGTGACAACACTCGGTTTAAAGGCAAAAAAATAAACATAGTGTCATCAAACTCTTTTTTGCGTTGCTATAGATTGCCATAGTCATGACATGGGGTCTCTATTGACTGCCATAATTATTTTTAGTCATAGTGTGTGTTAAGTCATAATTTTCGCAAGTCATAATGCATTTTTCTCAGGACACGGTTATTTTTTCAGGATTTTTATAAAACTAACCTAACCTAACCTGACTAATCTACACGATAAACGTTTATTAAAAACTGTAACTTCAGCCTGAAAGAAGTTATGACAAAAAAAAAGTATGACTAACAATACATACATTATGACCAACGATATGTATGGCAGTTAAAGGGATCCGCATGACATGACATGAATTCACGAGGTACTTTACGTCTGCTAGATGAAGAAATTCCTTCGCAACATCGACAAGCACAAAAGCGAGCAGGGCAAGAGCAACGAGAAGGCGATCAGTAAGTTGACGACGATGCGAGGCATCCTGAAGGACGGCCGCTGCGGGCCGGAGTGCACCGGCGACTCCGTGCAAGGCCAAGACGAGTTTAGCGCACGTGCGTTTCTATTTTAAGCCGGGTTTAGAAAAGATAAAGAAATAAAGGGGTGTTAGTAAAGATGTTAGGAGGACCAAGGTACAGTTACTACCGTCGAAACGCCATTCGACAGTTTTCGTTTGCGCGGGAAAGCAAATGCCGGACGGACAACAGCTGCGCGAGTAAAGAAATACAAAGCTCGAGTCATTAAAGCCCTCAGCCTTCGGCTTCGGGCTTCAAACAGGCTCTCGTTTGTAATTCTTTCTTTACCACCCTTAATACACAATGTACTATTATAGTCTGTGTGACACTTAAGACTGCGCCGAGCAAACGACGAGCGTCCAGTGGCGCCCTCATTACTTTTATTGGGTTTTCTAATTAACTAAAGAATTTCCTTGGAACCAAACAAAATGTGTTTGTAGTGCAAGTATAAACACAATTTATGGGATACGTAACAAACTTTAATAACAATTACCCTTTGAGTAGTCAGCTTAACGGGAAAAGGTGGCCACTTTTTTTCGTTAAGTTGATAACTCGAAGGCGAATTGTTATTAAACTATATGATATACCCTATAAGTTGTGTTTTCACTTGTAGTACAAAAACATTTCGTCCAATTTCAAGAAAATACTTTAGTTTATTAGAAAACACAATAAAAGTAATGAGGGCGCCACTGTACGCTCGGCGCAGTCTTAAGTGCTTGCTTAGGGTTTGTACTCGTCTCTCACTCGCTCTCGTTCGCTCTTAGCGAGTGAGAGAAGTACAAACCCAAAGCACTTAAGAGCTGTCGCACTGTATGTACCTCTCGTATGTCATCGTTATCTCAGATCTGTGCTCAAAATTTGGATATCTTTTTGTATTTGTTTGTGCTATGTCAAAATCCGAAGACCCCTTACTTATAAACGTGGAATAAGCTTGGAATAGTTTATGCCATACTTTGTCCTTATCTGTAATTATGACCAGTGTTCGGAATTATCACGGCAAAACAAAAGACTGTCGCAAATTTACTAGGGTAAGAAATAATTTTTCATCGATATCGATAGTAAAATAAATAGTTAATGGTCCACCAAATAAATATAAATATATTATAAAATACATTAGGTTTGTGTAAAGTTATATCGAAACAGATTCAATTTCTTCTTCAAAATCCACATCAGTACACACAGCAGCACATGCCATTTTATTTGGTTTCTGATAGTGATAAGAGAAGATAGTCATTAATTTTTCGACGTTCTCTGGGAGTAAACGGTTCCGTTTATCACTATAAAGCCATTTATGTACACTGAATGATCGTTCCACTTCACTCGACGTCAAAAAAAATTAAAAACAAGATGTCGTTAAGGCTTAAATAATAACTTTTACACTGAATAGTCTGTGAATTACTGTTTTTTTTTGCATATTATTTTAAATTATAAAATATTCCATAGTAATTCTCGATATCGATGAAAAATTATTTCTTACCCTAGTAAATTTGCAGTCTTTTGTTTTGCCGTGAAAATTCCGAACACTGATTATGACATTTGCATCTCACAGAAAGTGACAAAGCATAGCATAAACTATTCCAAGCATATTCCACGTTTATAAGTAAGGAGGTAGAACTTCAAATATTATTTAGTGCGGTGAAATCTAGCGCTGTGATTGGTTACGACCAAGGCACCAGTGCGCCAGTTGGTCCGATATAATCCGAATGTTACAAATAGAATGACAGTTATAAATGCATAGCCACAGATTTTAAATACGTTAATATACAGGGTGTTAACGGGGTCGTGATACAAGTGATCACCTCTGTGTTCTGCCAGCGAATATGAGCAACTTTCCCTATGGAACCAGCTTGGAAATCGGGAAAAAAAATCAGCTGTTTCATAGAACAAGAACAGGGGTAGGTACTCGACCAAAATGTATGAAGCAGCTGATTTTTTTTTCCCGATTTCCAAGCTGGTTCCATAGGGAAAGTTGCTCATATTCGCGGGCAGAACACAGAGGTGATCACTTGTATCAAGACCCCGTTAACACCCTGTATAGTGCGTAAAAGGTTTATTTATTAATTACCCTTTTTAAGGAAGGCCCCGTTATGCTACGTAAAATTAAAATAGTTGCATGTTTGACACTTCCTAGGGAGTAAGTTAAAAAAAAGTCATTTTTCGTGCAAAGACAACAGACTATCACATTAAATTTTATAAAGGCGAAAGTTTGTTAATGCTTCACGCTGCAACGGCTAGACGGATTTGGATGAAATTTGGAATGGAGATAGCTTATACACTTTTTAATAACACATATGCTACTATTATCCCGATCAAAAGTTCCCGAGGGACTAACGATAATCGAAATCTACGCGGACAAAGTCGCGAGCTGTAGCTAGTGTATCATATTTTGCAGTAGTTTGAAATTCTAAATAAATATATTAGGTCGCTAAATTGCCTCTGCGCTATAAAGCGTTAATTTGCCAACAGATATATAACGACATTGATGAATAGTATAAGTATACATTCACAATGGATAATACTGTATATAAATATACATTCACAGCCCAGTGGCAGTGTATTTAATACGTAGCGTACATTATTCTACCTCCATAAAATGGCATGATAAACATAATGTAGGTAGTGTAGGTAACCTGCCGCTGCCTTATTATAGTATTGTATAAACCTTAGCGTATCCGCAGGTGAGCCAGGTAGGTACTCCGGTGTAAAAACAAATTAATTATTACCTTAAGCAATAAATATATTGCAATGGCGAATCCATAATATCTATCCAAACGCATAGCGATATCCACTTCCCATTAACGTTTTCATTTACAGTTGAAGACATAACGCTGCCCTGCACTATGGATTTCGGCCCGCCGACATCTTACAGCACCTACGCGAAACAGAATCCAGACAAAAACGTGACTTTCAACACCAAAGTGGTGATCATACACTTTACCGGCGACCTTTGCGTCGGCCAAAGCGTTGAGACCCTCAGCAAAGAGAAGGACCAGCAGGCCCGCAACTCGGAACTGCGGAAAACCTTCCTCACCAAGTACAATGAACACTGGCCCACGCAAAAATAATTGTAAGCTTAGATATAATTGCACAAGTTCTTTTGTCCCTAGTGATAGTTGAGCTGTTGCACAGTTTTCGCCCTCGTCGACGCAAATTATGTCTTGACGTTGCCAGTAGTACCATTAACAAAGGCCCGGCCAAGCTCGCAGACGTGCAATCCAGTTCATCAAATAGGCAACTTTTCATGTGTGTGCTCTGTGTGTAATCTTGGTGAATTTGACTGTGCTAGTGAGTCGTACTACTGATAATGCTTTTTTTGAATTTGAATTTTCAATTTGTCAATTGATCTTGTTGATGGCTTTTTTAATAAAAAACGTCCGGGTTTGAATTTTTGAAATTTACTGGCCATTTTTCAATACGAGGCTGACTATTATTTAATAAGTTATTCTAAATGTTTTTTATTAATTTATACAACTTTTGTACACGTTCATGGTACTAATGTTAGTTTGTCTATTTAAAACCATTCGGTTAGCTAAGTATTTCTGTACCCTGTAGATTCAGTAAAGCAAATTGAAATAGAGATTTACAGAAGAAATAAGTCTTTTTTTTTCAAATGAAACTGCTGCAAATAAAATAGATATCCATTTATTATCACAGAAATTTCTCTCATTTATGGTTAGACGATATTTTCCATAGCACCAACTCCTTGACACGTTCATACGTAAAGTATTTGGGGAAGTCTAAAGGCAGTTGTTCTACGGTCCAGTTGCTATCAGCTTTAACCTTATCCAGGAGAGTGAGGAATGTCTCGTAACAGGGAGCGACAGAGTCCATGTGCTCTATCGTGAATACGAAACGCTTTTCTAGAGCCATGTACAGAGTTTTGGGCGGGTTTATATTAAGTATCTTCTGCACGGTGGCCACGAAACCAGCTGTGACATCGTCATCGTAAACCACTGAAAAAAACCAAGGAAAATAAACTTGAAGTAGATTATTGGTATATAGTAATAAATAAATAATAAAATAAATAATAATTTAGTCTCCAATAACGAGTGACAGAAATGGAGCTAGTTATTTTGGATAGTGTAATATTTAACCGTTTCCATGCCATTGACGGATATACCCGCACCACTGGTTCAACGCTAACGACTGATATATCCGTCATGGTTGACAGCGTAAATTAGACCTGAGTGCATATGAGGTAAGGTTGACATTAGCTCTGGTGTTTAGCTGTCATTGGCGTGTGAGTGACGTCTTTGTTTTTGACATAGCCTTGAAAAGGTTAAGAGACATACCGTCAGCAGCAATTATGATGTCGACGTCTTTTATATCGTTGGTAAGTTGCTGGCTCCAAGCAGTGTCCGTGAAATTCAACGTGCGTACATTGAACTGCGATTTGATCAATTTCTGATTGTACTTCGCATTCAATTTAATGAGCTGTATTATGCCACCAAGATCTATATCTGTAATAAAAAAAATGTTTTGGCAGATATAATATAAATGTGTATTGATAATGTATATCCACATTATGTTCCATGATTTTCATCTAAACATTCAGCTCAATATCATGTAATTAAAACAAGTCTTACATGGTTTTTTTTAAATATATTATAATACAGTGTTTAATGAGTATGGCAAGCATTACATACTAAATAATAAATTATTTTAATAAGCAACGAAGCAAAATAAAAAGTAAAACTACGGACAAAAGACGTTAATTTATTAGACGAATAAAAACCTGATAGAAAGAACGACTTCTTAATAACAAAAACTTGCGTACCTGTGCATATAACTTTCTTGGCATACATTCCAGCTATAAAGCTAGTTACGCCAGTACCAGCTCCTAATTCTAATATTGTTTTGCCTTTCAGTTCCCCTTTAACTCCTAAATGAATAAGTAAGTCCCCTATAAGGAACGCCCCTCTCCATACTTGTAACCCAACTAGGGCAATTTTGGTCTTAGAGCTGTGTTCTGAAAATAAAGTTTTTTTAACCTTAGGTACTTGTTAAATTTTTGAAATTTATAATTAAAAGTTGTATTCAATTGAAAACAAATCCAGTCAATTCATCCTTTCATATACCCAAGCTTGGTAAAACAAAACAGAATTTACCTATCACGGTTCATTTTGTTATTTGGCTCATAATAATTCCGTAGGGTGTTCGGTTACTTTTTTCATTTCTAGAAAATGGGTAATAAATAACTATCATACAATTTTTTTGGCCCTTGGAAACTTTGCCCGCCATATTTTTAGGGCTCCGGCGGTACCAAATAGGTAAAACGGGAACTCTTTCAGCATCGCTCCGACCATGCTTCGTCTGTCTGTCCGTCTTTCACAATCAACGGGACGTATCTACAAAAAATTTGGATTTTAAAATTGTGAAACCTGAATGTGTATAAAAAATTAATGTATTGTCAGTCTCTTCCAAAGTTTACGAGCCGAAAGTTCATAATTATTAACTAAACACTACTCGGATTTATGAAACAAAAACTTTCGTAACTTGTGTTAAAAATTGTTCTCATCCAAATAGAATTTATTTGAAAGATGATAACAACTACTCTGATTTTGCCTTACACTTGACTGGATTTTTTGTTGTTTTTTTACACATTTGGTTCAATGTTCTTGCTAAAACGAATCAATACTTATTGATTAAATAAAAACAAACCAATTCTTATCACTTCCTTTTGAGGTCTTTCAATGTCCAAGTCATTATCTTCATCAAATTGAATCCTGTTTTCACTTCTTGGTAGAAGAAAAGGGAATTCCGATATAACATCTGAAATTTAATTTTATAACAATTAAGTCATGTAAATCTCATAAAGTAAAAATCGTATAAATCGTATTTATAGGTAGTTTAGTAGACTTACTTCCTTCAATACTAGGTGCAATTTTGGTATTATAATTATATTCCCCGTATATCTCTGACGTCACTGTAAGCTCCGGCATCTAAAAATAATAATTATAAATTAAACTGAATTACTAGCACAGCACTGCAACTTATTCAGAAGTGAATTTATAGTTCAATGAAAGATAATGTTCTGTGGAATAACTAAAACTGTCTCAAGGAAACTTTATTGTTAGATTCAATGCCATTGCCAAATAAAAGTAGCCAATATTAACTTATAACAGATATGAGGGAATATTCAATAAAAATTGCTAAAAACACCTTTGCACTTATGTGTGAACTTGTTTCTAACTGATCTCAATGAGGAAGGACAGGGGAATAAATATTGGATGGCATCCAATTTTTAAACTTTTAAAATAAATGTGTATAGTTGACGCGTGTGCGCGTGCCAGCATTCGTTGGTAATAAATAAGTTTGTACATTCATTCGGTACAGTCATCTTAAGAAAATGTATAAAACTTATACGTGTAGGTACGCCTTCAGAGACATATAAATTATTATGTAGGTACCTACCTCCATTATATCATAATTTCAGTTGCTTGATGACTTTTTGGGGAACTGAAAACGTAGTAATAATTTTCATGTTACCCACTGTCCACTCTACCTATCCACTCCTTATTTTAGTTAATGTTTTTTTATATATTGACATATTTTAAAAGAGTCGAACGTCAACTGTCGATCGAAATGATGCTAAAAAATTGTACTGACGACATTTGGTGATGTCAAACATCAAATCAATCACATAACATGAGCTATTTAAGATTAAATTAAGTCAGTTCATAAGGTCGAGGCAGTAGTACGGTTAAATGTCAAAATACCAATATGATACCAACATCGGATACCAAATAATACCAATAAACAATGAATAAGTGTGTTCTTGTTTACACCTGTCACATCATTTTAACGTTGCCGAAGTAAAAAAAAATTGTTTACTGGATTATTTAAATTGATTGCAAATATTTCAATATGATACTTTTAACAAATAATACTATAGTTAAAACATAAAATTCTATCGTAGACTAAAGTGTCCTTCAAATAAAGGTCTTATTACATGCAGTAGCTAGCTTCGGCTTATTAGGCTGAATGAAATGTTGTCATAGTCTTGTTTGTTGTATCACATGAATTAAAACAACAAATCAACCAATAGCGGCCATACACAACGATCGACGCTGCCACGTCAAACGTCAAGTCGGTCTCAGTGAATGAAGAAGCATAAAATTTCGGCTTTGTCGGCATTTGGTAGTACCCCGTCTTCCGAGTAGGTTTTAAGTGACTGACTAGTACAAAATGAGATTTTTATTACTTACCGTAGCGATAGCCCTGCTGGGTGCCGCTCTCGGAGACGATGTGCCTACAGAGGAGAATGTACTCGTGCTGAGCAAATCTAATTTTGACACCACAATCCAGTCTAACAACTACATCCTGGTGGAATTCTGTAAGTTTTTAACTTAAATTCTGAATTACTTAATGGTTGAGTACCGCGTGGGAAAATAGTGTGACATTTTTTTATCATTTAAGTGCATCGGGGGTATTGACACGTCAATAAGTCAGCCGGTACAGTTGGTATCGTGTCGAGAATGTAAACGTGTTTTTTGTCGCCATAGATGCTCCGTGGTGTGGTCACTGCAAGTCGCTCGCGCCAGAATACGCTAAGGCAGCCACTAAACTCCTAGAGGAAGAATCTGCCATCAAATTGGCGAAGGTTGACGCCACCCAGGAGCAGGAACTCGCCGAAAACTACGGCGTCCGAGGTTACCCTACCCTGAAATTCTTCAAAAATGGAAGCCCAATTGACTACTCAGGTAATAACAAAAATCTTATTAGTAATTAAATCATTTCATGCAATTAAAGTCAACGTAATTTGATTAGTTCTACTTGTGATATGGTGAAGTGTAACTAATTGATGATTTAATCAAGTTATTGAGCTTTATCATGTTGATTTTGAGAAACTTGTGAACCTTAACAGGTGGTCGCCAGGCTGAAGATATTGTTGCCTGGTTGAAGAAGAAGACTGGCCCTCCGGCTTTGCAGGTGACCTCTGCTGAACAGGCCAAGGAGCTTATTGCTGCCAGCACTGTTATTGTGTTTGGTTTCTTCCCTGACCAGGAGACCACTAAAGCCCAGGCTTACTTGAACGCTGCTGGACTCATTGATGACCAGGTCTTTGTCATCGTCACTGACGAGAAGGTCATCAAGGAATTGGAAGCAGAAGAAGGAGATGTTGTTCTGTACAAGAATGTAAGTATCTACATTTTTGTGTCTGACTACTGAACATTTAATAATTACGTACCACGTTTGTGGCGACTTATTTTGACAGTTAGAATCCATGATTATATGGGGGTTATTGTGTAAGAGATATCATCTGAACTTTTAACTGATAACACTGGCTGATATCGTGACATTGAACTGAAGATCAATTTTTAATGCAATTACGTGGCTGCATTTTAGCCATGTGTTAAGTAACAAGTTATATACAAATTGTCCATTTCACTACATTTAAACTAATTTTATCTCATTGTGACTTGCTACATTCTATATCACCATTGACCCAGTGAAAGAATGTCTTGGTTACTAATTTACAATTTATTGCATAATAAAAATGTAGAAGTAGCTATAGATACGCCTGGAAGGAAGATTCCTAAAAGGTGTTAAATAAACTGTTTGTAGGAAAATTATCAACACTACAATTAATTAATTAATTTTTATCCCTAACACAACCTATTTCTTTGCTAATAGTTCGAAGAGCCCCGTGTCAAGTACGCAGAGGAACTGTTTGATGAGGATCTGCTGAAGAAATGGGTGTTTGTCCAGAGCATGCCCCTCATTGTTGAGTTCTCCCACGAGACCGCCTCCAAGATCTTCGGAGGACAGATCAAATACCACCTGTTGTTGTTCCTATCCAAGGTAAGATTTTTTATGGCTGCCTTTACTTTTTATTTTAGGTATGTATGGTAATTTTTATACCGCCAAACAGCAGTGTTCGCTCTGTTGTGTTCCGGTTTGGGGATAAGACAGCCGGTGAAATCACTAGCGTAGAGGCATTCCATCTTAGTCCTCAGGGTTGGCAACGCATTTGCAGTCTTAGGATTGCATTGCAGTCTTGTGAATGCGAATGTCTATGGGTCACAGTTTCTACTTACCATCAGGTGGCCTGTGTGCTCGTTTGTCTTCTCTATGCCATAAAAAAAAAAAAAAAAAAACCTGGGTCGCTGTAGGATGATTCCTCTGATAAGTGCATTTCATAATGTCAGCAGGTGATTAATCATTTTAATTACTTAGAATGGGTGCAAGTTCAATGTATTATATAAAAAGTCAAAGAAACAA
Organism: Acleris laterana; assembly: GCA_963966035.1. Classification (NCBI taxonomy): domain Eukaryota; kingdom Metazoa; phylum Arthropoda; class Insecta; order Lepidoptera; family Tortricidae; genus Acleris; species Acleris laterana. Next base: position 6,169,264 of record OZ014450.1, on the reverse strand, counting down.
ATGTAAAATATGTGTGCATAATTATGAGCTGGCCTAGATTGTCTCAGGTTTAATGAAAAGTATAAATCTCTATTGCCATTTTAACCATCGCTATGTTGTGTAAAAGAGAGACTCTTTACTTCCAGCTGTTTATGCATTTAGTTATTTTGATTAAATTATGCAAAATATTTTTTATGCAGCTAAACCAAGCCAAATTAAAAGACATGTTATTTTATGAGCAAGCCGCTCACTACTGTATTATATCAATGTGCAGATCTGTTGCATCGGCCGCGATCCACGCCCATGGTAGTTTTTAACTGTCTTTTTCCTTTATATTATGTATATTGTGTTTTAAATGTTGTATGGTAGATGAGCCAACACCAATAGTGTGATTGCAGTTTCGCAATCGGATATTATGTGTATTGGTTTCTTATCGGTTTAATACTGTGTTTTCTTTCATTTTTTTACGGCCGCACTGAATCTGCAGAATGAACAAAAAAAAGTTAGGTTAGTATGTTGTCCAGGCGCGAAGCCACCACATAATTCTTTAAACAATTCTGGAAAAAAACCAGTCCCCTTAATTTGATATAACATTATAGACTACTTTTATTAACCACAAAGATATTAAAATCATAATATCCTAATGTATTTCTCGCATGGAGATAAATTGATTGTATACTTTAACAACCTTTATCAGTTCACTCTGTTCAGCAACACACTGTTTCCCTTTGATATTTTTTTAGACTACGCGATAAAGAGACAAATAAAATACGTTCTCTGAAACATATCTACAATAAGTTTTACTTATTAATGTCGGCACGCAGATCCCGCCGATTTGAAGTAAGATGTAACAAAAAACAAAACGACTAAAAACCGCGTGTACCCAGAATTCAGCAAAACGATCGTTAAAAGCGATATTAACGAACTCGTTTACCGGCATATTTTTAACACGTGGTTTTAATAGATACGCGATAGTTCCTAGTCTTTCAGTATAAAGCAATAGTTACTTAGATTCATAGAGATCCTTTCCCGACACGGCGTGTGAACTTCAATGAATGGTGAAAGTTCAACTTAGGTCGTCTGCTCTGTAGGTCGAGCCGAGTGACCGTGGCTCCACGTTGACCATGATTCTGTGAAAGTATTATCAGCGCAAAAAGTAAATCCAGTTTGTTGTGCACAAAAAAAGTGTACCGTGTTCTGTGACTGTATCTCGTTGATAAGTAGGTCAGTGCGTACCGTTAACTTCTCGTTGGGATAATTGTGTATCGACAGTTTAATGTTAATTAAGTATTTAGAGTGCTATAGGTAAGTATTTAAGTTCGGAAACCGTCTGAAATATTTGCATTTTGGAATTTTAAAAACGGTATCGGTGTAGGCATTGAAGATAACGTTGTACTTTTTGCATGTAGGTAGGTATGTCTTTTTTTCTCGTATTATATATTCACGTAATGAAAAAAGTTGATTAAAATGCAGATATACTTTCCGTTTAAAGCGACTGGATGTAGGTATTGTCTCAATTATTTGCGTTTATCGCGTCATCGATCGAATTTGACGGAACCGGTTTTGGTTTATTTAAATAGTCGATTATTGTACAAGGTGACTTTTAGAAACGTGAACCTTAATCAATTTCCGGCTCAATTAAGATTATGAAAACTCTTTTAAAACATTTAATAAAATAACTTGATGCCTACACCGCTCTTAGAAAGTTCCCATATGCGAGAGTATATGTGGAGATGAGATAGCTAGTCTTTTGTTAACTTTGTTCTGGAGAAACTAAAAGGTTATGTTTAAATATATTTTTACAGCATACACTTTCTGTCACTTAATAATTTCAAAGCATTAAATTATTTCTCAACTGTATAGGAAATATAATAGGAAGTCTACTAAAGTTAAAAAGACTAGAATCTGTTAAACAGACGTAGTGAATAAACCATATGACATCGTATTTGTTGGCAAATGTCGTTTTTATCTCGCTTTTTCAGGCGGCTTCAGTTTCAGTATCCATCGGTAGGGTGATTGAGAAAGCAAAATGAATACGAACTTATATGGCAAAATAAGATGTTGTGTGATTACTGATTATTCACTGTCCCAAATAAATTAAATTAAATCCATCTGTATAGTTGTTTTATCTCAAGAAAGCGGATGGCCCATACTTGTATCTGTGTAGATGAACGTGCACGTTGTCTCTTGAGTAGTTGTCGCCGTAGTATGCGTGTCTATTCACATTACAACGGCCGAACTTGTATGGCCTACCCGCTTTCGTGAGATAAGTTAAACAACTGTAACTGAGGCCAGGTGACTTGAGACAGGTCATGCCTAAACTTTCGATTTTGCCTAATATGAAAATCGTACGGATTTTATCAAGTCAGAGAGAGAGAATCAAGTCAATGTGCACTAAAACACTGTCACTACTATATTCACAGAACAACTGGATCCAGTTATCTTACTATACCTAGATATTCTCTACAAGGCAGGATCCACCAGGCTACCCAACCAAGGCCAAGTTGTTCTTGAATAAGTCGAAAATAATAATCGCACTAGACGGCAGTTGGTCAACAAAATTGACTGAATTAAAGTTGAGAAGACAACTTGACCATGGTTAAGTTGCGTGGTTGTTTTAACCGTGTAGAATAGGTTATATGTGGCCTGAGGTGACATAGTGATTGTTTGTTTTAGAAAAATGGCGACTTTGACAAATACGTGGAGGAGATCAAGCCTGTGGCCAAGACCTACCGCGACAGGATCATGTCTGTGGCCATCGACACCGACGAAGACGACCACCAGAGGTAAAAATGCTCCCACAATCAAACTTACGTACTTAGCCCAAGTTTTTCCCGCAACTTGTAGTGCGAAAAAATATCTGTCTTTTTAATTACACCTGTAGTTTTTTTTTACGAGTTTTGATTAATATGCACTTGCATCAAAAGTTCTTTAAGAAAATTGGAAATGGTTTTTTTTTACTGGTTGTATTTTACGAAAAATGATTATTTAAGTACATTTGCAGAAGTTTTCTATTCTTTCCGTGCTTCTTTCTTTATCGAACTTATAATTTCAATAAGTACTGACCTAGTGTAAATTTCATCTTAGATTGTATGAATAAACATGGTATTACCATAGTTTATTGAACTCGAAGGTACACTGATTTATTAGTCTATATTATGTCTATGTGCTTGGAATTTTTGTAATACAATTTTAACATTTAATTGTCAGTAGTAAATGTTGTAGATAAAATATTACTACATTCACGAGTTTTACAACTTTGTGATTTTTTATGTAGGTATCTAGATGCATTCTTACACAGTTTTGTATCATAATTCTGTTTATTTTTATCACTTATATCTATATAAACACCTGGAATGTCAAATACCAACAATAGCCTCTTAAGTGGTCATTGGAAGTCACTAAATATCGCTTATGTCCCCAGAATTCTGGAGTTCTTCGGCATGAAGAAGGAGGAGATCCCCGCTGCGCGCCTCATCGCCCTTGAACAAGACATGGCTAAGTACAAGCCTCCCACCAAGGAGCTCTCTGCCAACGTTATTGAGGTAAGTCCCTTCGCGATCTATAGTAAGGAGTCACGGTAGTCTATTTCTTGCGTACTCGGTAGAATAAAATTTCTGTTTTGAGTTTAGTGTTTCGGAGTAGGTATGCTTTAAAATATTACAAAATATCTATAGTACCTATGAGCCCACGAACACAGATTTGCAGTCACTAGTGTTATATACAATTCTCATTATGCTAGATCGGGTGCTTATCCGGTAGTATGGCGAATAAACGAGAAGTCGAGTGCGTGTTTTGAAAACACATCAGTGTCGAATTAGGAACGCCCCATAAAATAGTTTTATATGGTCTCGCCGTTTCAATGCATGTACAGTTAAGTATGTTTGGGTTTAAAAGATGTTTAAAGCATTTGTTGATAAAAAAATAATTATTCACTCAACTGTGAAAAAAAAACAATAACAACGCACAAAACATCTGTGTACAACTAATGTTATTGTGGAAATGCTAATTGAATAGGTAAATAATGCTTATGTTAATTTACATATGTTCGACAACAAAAGTTGAAAGGAAAGGCTGTTGACCGTGTTATTGTTATGCGTAATTAAAATGGGAGAGTCAGCAATAAAAAAAAAATGAAAGAGTCCCAGAAAATCCTTCAAAGGCACTATAGTCTGCGCGCGAGTTCTAAGGAATCAGGGATTGGGAAGACGACAGGTGTACGCCGCGCCGGCCATGGCATCATACTCCGCCTCTCCCAGTACGAGGAGTTGGCCTTATCGCCTTACTTGGCTATATCAGTAACGTAATATTGACTAAATCACTGCACTAAATCCTGACGTCAGCTTTTCTTGAGATTCCTCGGAGCTCGCGTGCGGGCTATACTTGGAACAGGCTTACCCATTAGGCATTTGGCTATGTTTATGTATGTATGACTAGCACTTCCCGCGACTTCGTCTAACGTTATTCTCACGGCAACAGACAAATTTTCCGAGATGAAAATAGCCTATATTTTCCAAAATATAGACATACTGTGTTCTGAATTGGTACAGCGCCTTATGTGAGTTTAAAAGACATAAAAACTAAAAAACTTTTATATTCATAATATTACTCTGGCAGCTTCCCATCCAAAACCACTGTAGCAATTGCAACCATATTACCGTAATGATATTACAATTGTTACAGTAGTCCTGTGTAAAAAAACTGCCTTTTTAGCAGGGCAGTACTAGGACACTAGGATTAGTAGGCAGTAAGATATATTCTAAGCCCGTTCTGCTATCCCCAGGAATTCGTGCAATCGTTCTTCGCTGGTAACCTGAAGCAGCACCTCCTGAGCGAGGACCTGCCCGAGGACTGGGCCGCGCAGCCAGTGAAGGTCCTGGTCGCCACCAACTTCGACGAAGTCGTCTTTGACACCGACAAGAAAGTGCTCGTCGAGTTCTACGCGCCTTGGTGAGTCTAAGGATACTTTTTTTATGTTTCCGTACCATAATTCCATCTCCTAGGACGTAATCGGTGATTGATGTCCTGTCCTTGTATGTACCACGTGGGGCATCATTAGATTTTTTTTAATTTTCAACGAAGTAAACATACTGGAAACTGTCCCCAGTGTCTTTAACCTCCTAAGGCCCACCATTCAACGAAATTAGTCAATGTAATATGAATCTATTTTGAATGAAATTAAGTAAATTTTCTAATTTGATCTTTAATAGTAAAAACAAGAAATTCCACTTTGATACGTTTGCACTAGATCTTTATTTCAAAGGTCGTATTATGTACTAATATTAGTATAAGGAACCTCAGGAGGTTAATGTAGGACGTATGAATATACTGAATGAGTAAAGTCAACGAGTAATCTACCAAAAAAACCAACACACTGATTGATTGACGCAATCTGATTTGTCATTTCTGCTTCAGTGTAAATTCTTTAACATTATTTAGTCTTAAATTATCCTTAAAATATTATTACACGTGTACGAGTCTCGTTGGTTACAAACATTCAAGTAAATTTTAGTGTTAAAAATCGACAGTTGATCATTTTTGAAAGTGTCACAGTCAGTGGAATATTAAACAATATTGGTGCATTGCAACTGTTATTTTATCGTTGATCGATTAGTAACGGTATTTATTAACACGCGACTTTTGAAAACGAATTACACACGACGCCGTAAACGTTTTACGACAAGCCAGTAAACAATATTTAAAAAACTCATTAAAATAGTTTTATTACTTTAGCAGATAATAACCAAGCGGTAGTGCTTCTCTGAACGTTTTGCATCCGGTGTAACTAGTGGACAGTGGTTACACTGTCGACTTCGAAGCTAAACCCGAGGCATTATTAGTTGTCTATTTTCCTTGAGAGATTGTCGTCTGTGTTATTTAATCAAACTCAGTTAATTGGCCACATCAGAACATATTCTACACGTTGGTATTATCTAATATGGCGGTCGTCCATCCTGTTTGGGTCGTTCTGTTATTTTATCACTCTATTAGTCCCATTGTATTCAATAATACAAATAAGTAATTAAAATAAAACAAATAGTAACTTTAGAACGTTCGATGTAGAAACTATGACAAAAAGTACACAAAAGCCTAGTCAGCTAGACTTAATGTTGAGCAGAGCTCAAGCGCTGCTTTTCAGTTAGAGCCTAAGATGCAGGTCTTGTTACTTAGTAATTTGATTAATTCATTAGCAAACTCTTGGTTTTATCGAATAGCGAAAAGTGTGCTACCTAATTCAGAATACACGCCCTAAAATATTGTTTGTCCGCTCCGACGGGACAACTTAAACTCGGCAGTTAATTCATCGATCGAGTTGCAAACCACTAGTTCTGGGGCTCTATTCAACACTGTAAAACTATATTGTCTTTAACTCGCTGCCATTACCGTCAAGTAAAGAAGAGCTAGCTATCGAAACTTTGACAATACGATAACAGGTCAAAGACTATATGGTGTTTACCGTTTAGAATAGAGGCCCTGGTTAAGAAAACCGCCTGCAAATAAAGGTTATCAGATGGCTCATTCAAACTCTTACTGAACCGAACTATGAGTTATGCTGCATTGTCTGACATACGTCATTGTTTTCCATCAGTATTCAGCCAACATAGTCGATAATGTAATGGCCAAACCGCCTACGCGCCGTGTCATTGACTCTTTAACTGTTCTTAAACTTGTCCGGACAGTTATGTAAACTTACTGCCGCGAGACATAGATCGCCGATATCATACCGTGTAGTAAAAAACCCTATAGGTTTTACAACGATTAAAGCGCGTTACTTTTCTATGGGTTCCAGATACTCTGGCCCTGAACATGTTAGGGTTTGTATGTATGTCTGTAAACTCTTTATAGCACAAAAAAAAACAATTACAAGTAAGTACGTACATACATAAACTTAAGATAAAGTGTAAAGTGTGTGTATAGTAGTGTTTGTTGGTTCAACGTTCCCGTGGTTGAGAAATATAAAAGTTGAAACTTTGTTTGTCCTTGTCTCTTTTCTGCTCATGCCACGGCAAAGTCGAGTGAAAAAGATAAAAAAATACTTTGAACTTGGACGCAAGAGTTTTCGTGTTCGCTATAAGGCCTATAAGTATCCATATCGTTAAGATAATGCGTTTGATAAGTGTTATCGTCTATCGTCGTTTTCTGTTTCTGTTATTTAAGTTATGATTGAAATAATGTGCAATTTGTGATTAAATTTTGTTTGGAAACGCGATATAACTGTAACGTATCGCGCGATTTTCATTTCAAGCAATTAATTATGTTCCTATAGTCTGTAACAATTAAATTGGGCAAATAAATTGGTACTGTATGAGTTGTATGACACATAATTTCGAATTTTCATCGAGAGAAGTACGTGATTATGCAGTAATAATGGTAAATTGGTTCGTATGGTTTTGCATCTTTGCTTTGCCCGTTCAATACCTTTAAAGTTTTAAATGTTTAGCATGTCGGTCGGTACTTAGTCGTCACTACAAATTATAGAAAATATTTTCCTTTTGGTTAGCTGTGGATATGTAGCAATGTGTTTTCAATTCATAATGCCTACCTATTTCATCATTAATTTTCCTTACGTTGTTTTTTCATAAATTGCATAATTCACCAGTTTGACAAGGCCGTAGACGTGGGTGTGCTCTGTAATTTCATAACTCGTTATGAGCCGGGTACACGCCAACCGCACGCGCGATCGTAATATTTTACGGATGGAGCTTAAATTATTGGTCTTTAAGACTTAGCTTAATGATGAATGATGTCTGCGGTGCATCTAGAGTCATTGGTAATTAGGCTTCCTAAATATTTAAATTTAATTAAGAAAGACATATTTTAAAAACTATAGAATGTAGAAGAGGAAAGATGATAGGACACTTGATACGGCATGATAGTTTATTTTTGAATATTTTAGAGGGTAAAGTCGAAGGAAAAAGAGGAAGAGGAAGACCTAGGCTTACTTACTTCAACCAAATAAGACAGAAGGCCAATGTCGTGTCGTATCAGGAGGTGAAAAAGCTAGCACAGAGTAGAGAAAAGTGGCAATTACTTCACCGACAAGAGCCTAGCTCTTAAATTTAATGATGATGAAGACTTAGCTTCGTGGGGTAGCAAGGGTCGTCTCTTAGTGTCATATTATTATGAGATATCCTTCGTCTAAAACAGTTCTGTCAACATTTTATTAGAGCAAATTGATAATTTGAATGAATTTCCACTCATTCGGAGTAAACGATCAAATTGTTCAAATTGGATAACCTTTCTTGCCACGGCCATTGTCTTTGAGATTGCAACATCTTTTTTCTTTTTTTGTTGCATACAAATGCACTGTAAGCGCCGGACTATCGAGCTAGTCTGTGATCGCCGGGTCCATATCTCTTTGAAAAAACACTCGAAATAGTCATACAGCACAGATAGATGACTCTTTCGGAGGACAGCTGGGCCGAGAAATTAGAATATTCTGCAGAAGTGCCAAAACCATATCCTGTTTGACCTGTTATCGTATTATCAACGTTATGATAACTCTTATTTACTTATACCATAACAGATCAAATACGATTTGGATTTTTCCACCTAGAATATAGGCGCTGTTATCAAGAGAAATAACACCTCTGTACGGTTAGTGTGACCCCGGCAATGAAAGCATGACGCAACTGTTTGTCTCCTATAATTTGCACAAGTGTCCCATGAAGGCGTTCGTTAGGATTCACTGGGCCGCAATTAATACAAATATTCATGTCAAAAGTCAATTCAATGGTTTGGAAAAGCATTATGTTAATGACGTTGCTAGGTCGGATGAGTAATCGTTCAAACCGTGCAGTGACGTCAGCACCACGTGGCGTTACGAGAACAATCATTGTGAGGTGGATGGATACGTGTCTTAAACTTGGATCGTCCTTGAAACATCTGGATGTATTGTTATCCGTTAATATGATAGTTGTTGTTGTAACTATGATATAGTATGCGTTTAATGTAATTATTTATTTAAAAATACATTTGATATTCACAACGCTGGTTTCGTTGGGTAGATAAACATTGATACTTTCCACAAAAAACCTTACCTTAGTGTTTTATAAAATTTAAGTCTTCTAGTTCTTAATTTAAGACGATCGTATTGACATTGATACAAGGCCCTGCAACGAAGTTCAGTAAACTAAATGACCTCTTTATTTATAGAAATAACGACATACGGCTGTCAAAGAGATCATCTCACATTGACCTAATTATACTAGGATATTAATAATAACTGAATACATACATAACTTTAAATCATCAAACTAGTTTTTTTAAACCATTCGTTTGGAAGCTACGATGCCACAGGCAGATACACATATACAGACGTTAAACTTTAATCGTTCCTCTTTTTAGTGTTGGGGGTCAAACATTACAAGGATGCGTCGTATTAGTCGCAATTGTGTTTTTTTTTAGAAAATACTAGAGGTCGCCCGAGACTTTGTAAGCGTAGAATTAGCTTCCAGCTATTTCTTCCCGATGGGGGTCAATTTTCGGAAAATCCCTTCTTAGTGCTCCCCTAGACCTCATAAGGATACTATGTGCCATATTCGGAAATCTCTAGATCCAGCGTTGATACGTCTGTCAGTTTCTTCTTTTATAAACATAGATTAATAAAATCCAAATTTCCCCAGGTGCGGCCACTGCAAGCAGCTCGTCCCCATCTTCGACAAGCTGGGCGAGCACTTCGCGTCCGACGCTGACGTGGTGATCGCCAAGATCGACGCCACCGCCAACGAGCTGGAGCACACCAAGATCACCTCCTTCCCCACCCTGAAGCTCTACACCAAGGACAACCAAGTGCGCGACTACAACGGGGAGAGGACGCTCGCCGGCATGATCAAGTTCGTCGAGACCGACGGGGAAGCCGCCGAGGCTACACCTAGCGTTTCGGTAAGCTTTTCGCAATGTCTATTGAGGTCACCTGACCAGTGGGGTTATTATGACCTATCTCTGCAATTCATTTTACGCTGAGAGAAAAGGACAGAGGTATATAACTGCTATAGCTCTGTCCTTTACGCTCGCCGTAAAATGAACTGCATTGCCCTGCATAATAACCCCCCAGGTCTTCTAAGTAATGCCATATACATAATTATATATACTAGCGGTCCGCGCCCGGCGCTGCCCGGGTGTAATTTTTTTTCATACAAACCTCATGAAATATACTTTACGACGTATTTTCATACGTTTCGGAGAAGTTTTGTTACAAACACTGACACGAGAATTTTGTATAATTATTAGGTATTTATGTACATTCCTCCAACGAAAATGTTGAGCATTTTTGTGCACTGTCATTATAAACTTTAAACTGGACATCAAGTGACAAGTATGAAAATAACAATGGCAGTCACAATGAGAAGGTTCTAGGTATGGTCAACATTTTATTGGGTGACTGTACAGTCACGGACGTTAATTGATATGCCACTTGCCACTGTTCGTATTTTAGCCGTGTAATACAAATCGGGTTCAGTCGGTTTTACTCGTATATCGAGATAAGGAAATTCGTACGTCTTCGTATGATAGAAGAACAAAATGACATGCAACATTAACGATTGGCTAACCCCATGACTACCAATCAGACCACAGAGTGACTTCACCCAAAGTCAAATTGCATGTCTAGTTGCTATGGTTATACATTTAAACAACAGCTACTATTGGTGATTGATTACAACGCCCAATCAGCTATTCTACTGAACACAATCATTTTTGTCGTTTAATAGGGTTGCTACGGCAACGTTTAAACAACGTCTACTATTGGTGATAACATAGATTAAAAAATTAAAAATTAAAAAATTAAAAACATCTATGACAATGTGATAACTGTTGCAAATATCTTAATATAAATAATACGTCAAACCCCGCCATCTTGAAAATAATTGATTAGTCAGCGTGTAGTCGAAACTTTCGACTCTTTCGACTCGAAAAAAACAATAAATAGTCAAACTTTTAAAATTCTAGTATACTAGATATTAAATTTAAAAATGATTAAATATTCTAGTTCTTTTAGTCTCTTTCTGCATAACTATGGCTGATTAAAGTATTACCTCACAAGTAGCGTAAAATTTAATAAAATAAAAAAAGTAAATACGTTACATTATAATGTTTTAATCGGTCAATAAATTATAAAATACAGATTTGGTGTTTATTCCGCAGCTTGTTGACAAGAAGCAGCATGAAAGAAATCCAGCAATGTGTTTGCACGGTTTTGTCAGATTTTTTGCGTCGGGCTTTTAACGACCACCTTTTTATAATGTTAAACCGCAACAAGAAAAAGCAAACATTTAGATCTAAAAAACATTTGGGGATTAATGGTGCAAAGACAGGAATGTCGTTTCCTCATGAATTCGATTTCCTCATGGATTCCATCATCACAACAGGATTTTGTGAAAAACTAAACCAATATAAAAGTCAATAAAAAAAACAAATCTTTTCCTTGAGTGAAAAACTTACAGCGGAATTGGGAACCTTCTCCTATTTTTTAAGGCGATATGCTCGAAACCGACATTACACTCGCCTAATATCGTGTATATGCACCTTCGTTATCTATGACAGCTTGAAGCCGTGACCGCATAGATTGACATAAGCGAGTGCAGATATCAGTCCCTCGCATTTCTTCCCATATTTCTTCGCAATGTTGTGCGATAGCTTCCTTTCTTCGCTCATTACGACATTCCCATCTTTGCACAATTAAACCCCAAATATTTTCTATTATATTTAGATCCGGCGATTTCGCCGGCCATGGAATAACAGTAATTTCAGGATGTTCTCGAAACCAAGTGTTGACAATTCTGGCTCTGTGTATCGAGCAATTATCATGGACAAAATTGATGTTTGCTATTTCTTGTTGCGGATATATGACCCGTGCAGTGGGAAGCATAATTTCTTCTAATGTGGTAATATAGTTTAAAGCATTTGCCCGAGGAGGTAGTTGAATGAGTTCACCCACACCTTCAGAACTTATCCAACCCCACATATTGACACTAATGCGGCCAGATTTTGTATTTGGTATAACCTTATTCACGTCATAACGAGTGTTGTTTAACCGCCACAGATTCAAACGACCACACTCTGACGATTGAAATGACTTCTCATCACTAAAAATTTTTGATGTCCATTCGAAATTTAAATATTCGCGAGCGAAATTTAGTCGTGCAGCTTTATGAGCTTCTGTAAGAGAGATCTTGAAGGCAGGAATCCTATGGTGTAAATTAATTCAGTGCAAATGTCGCCGAATTGTTCTGGGATGCACATCAAAACGCTCCGCGAATCGCCTTGTCGGAATGAATCCATTAACTTCGTATTCGCGGAACATTTCTCTTCGCTGGGCTTCAGTTAATAAAGCAGGGCGATGATTATTCTGTCGACGATCTACGATACGCCCTTCTTCAGCAAATCGCCTGACCCACAAGGCAAATGTGTCTCGCTAAAAAAAATAACATCTATAACAATAATAGCTATTGCCCGCGACTTCGTCCGCGTGGAGCTCGTTTACACGAGTCCCGAGGGAATAGTGTGGGGTGGATAACCTTTATCATTAGTTTTCGTCCTATTCACAGACCTAATGAATATACACACAAAATATCATAAGAATCGGTCAAGCCGTTTCGGAGGAAACAATGTGACACGAGAATTTTATATATCAGGAAGAAGAGAGAGATAAACCTTCCATATTATTTAATCACTAGCGACCCGCCCTCGCTTTGCTTCGGTTTATATGAGTTTTCTGCAACTCCCGTCTGCAGCATACATAGGGATATAGGGATATAGGGACAGAGAAAGCGACTTTGTTTTATACTAGAATAAATATAGAAAGTAACCAACCCACCGATATTAACAACTGTCTTGCTATGGCTCGCAAACTTAGCCCTTCTTGGTGCAAAGTCACAATTGTGTGACGAGTTTCCGTAGAAATTGCTGGTGGCATCTTATTTTCTTAAAATTTGTTAATTTATAATACTGACGTCTAAACTTGACCTGTATGTCATTATGACAACGATCCTGCAATATTTCTAAAATACCAGTTGTCAATATTTTAATCACGTTTAACCTATAACCTCCTTGTGATTCGAACTAATCAATCTATTTATCCGTCATCTTTAATATTATGTAGTTCCCGCGGTGTCATGTATTCGTGATTAATCGTATAATCTCGTGAATGCTCGTGGATGCCATAGTACTGCAAATTTAAATAACTTCACAATGGCATAACAATGTTTCGTTAATGTTGCATGTCATTTTGTTTTTCTATCATACGAAGACGTGCGAATTTCCTTATCTTGATATACGAGTAAAACCGACTGAACCCGATTTGTATTACACGGCTAAAATACGAACAGTGGCAAGTGGCATATCAATTAACGTCCGTGACTGTACAGGGCAACATTGACAGCGCATTCCAGTATACAGTGTGTCGTTTTTCCTGCTCGGTTTCCATGCCCAGCGAAGGCCTTTTATGTGCATTATTTCCTCATCCGTACTAATATTGCAAATGCTAGTATTTGTTTATTCGGCATTCTACGACTCAACCGATCAATGTGATACCAAAGAAGGCGGCTAGGTCCAATGTAGTAGTCGAAGAATTGTATACTCTATTGGTGAATACATTAAATTTAAAATTTTTATACTATTACTATGGAGTTAAGGCCGCCATAGACGGACTGCTTAAATCAGTCAGGACCGACAGCTCCGTTTGCCGCCTTTTTTTGGTATTACAGCTGCATAGAGATAGTTTATAACTCTTTTAAACCGTTATAGTATTTTTTTACCAGTATTCCGAATACGAAGGCATAGCATTTAGAAAATCTGACCATCGGAGTAGTGAACAAAAACTTGTTGAAAGTTATTGAACAAATTATAATAAACTAGCTTCTGCCCGCGTGGAACTCGTTTATATCGTAGCTCGGTACAAAATTTCATCCTTAGGGGATGATTTTCGGGATCAAGACTATTCTGTCCTTCTCCGGGACTCAAACTATCTCTATACCGAATTTCATATAAATCGAGTCATAGGTTTAAGCGTAAAGAGGTAACAGACAGATAGACAGACACACTTATAATATTAGTATGGATTTGTATCGTTTATAAATGGTCAGTTGTTAATAGAAACAAATTGATTAGCTTTAGGCTGGGACAAATTACATTTGGCACTCGCTACTTCTGATAAATTGGAGATAAAAACTACGTAAAATTTTGGCAGAGCTTGGCAGTTAAAATTCGTTAAGCTAAGCCTAAAATTTAATGAACTTTTGATGATTCAGGAAAAAAACAAGTCATGGTTATGCTGATAAAACACTCAGTTTTCCAGCAATAAAAGAAACAATACTTGCGGTTCTGATTTGAAAGTCTATTAAACATGGTAAAATCATATTGCCTTTGGCATGTTATCGTATTTTCAATGTTACGGTAGCACTTATTTACTTGACAGTAATGGCGGCCAAGTTAAAAACGTTATGGTAATAACTCGTTAAAAGCTGTATCGTTTGACCCAGGAGAATAGAGGCCTAGATAAGACAAGACAATATAATACCAAAATTGAATAGAAACAGAACCTATAAACAACTATCTCCGCTCTAGTTAAACCTTTCAACGCCCTAAATTGCAATTTGTATGGCTTTTACACAATCGGCATGACATAAGCTTCATTCCGAAAGTGAATGACGTGATTGAAATGTTGTTCACTCAACTGTCTTTCGCGACCATTTTTACACATGTTATAGTTTAAAGACAGACTAAATTGACTTTTACTTTAACCTACTTTTTTGTTTATTTCAGTCCGAATTCGACGAGGAAGATGAACTGCCCGCCAGAGACGAGTTATAAGCGCCGGCACCGCCAGGGCGTTCTCTAGCATAGTCTGTATAGATTTATATTTACTTTTATACTTAATCTAACTGCATTTCGTTTGCTAGACTGTTACTTTACTTATGAAAAACTCTAAATTATGTTGAGGTTGTACTGTTTACACTCTATTCATTAATATACATAATAATAAATAGTCCCAAGTTTCATGTGACTCAACGGGATCTCTTTCGATTTTTTGTATTTATACAATGAAGACAATTTGAGTAGATACCATGTTCTTAGTTAAGGTTTCAGATTTTTAATATACATAATAATAAAGTAGTCCCAACTTCCATGTCATTTATAGGGGTCTCATTCGAGCTTTTATTTATTCAATAATGAAGGTAATTTGAGTAGATACGGTGTTGTTAGCTAAGAGGTTACAGATTATTCCACATGTCCAGTGTCTCCTACCGTTAGAATCGTATCAGTGGTAAGCATAATTTATTTAATGCGCTCAGCAGCCTTTTGTAAGTGCATGTACAACTCGCATATTTATAATTTCTGTATCATAATCATGTTATTTAAACACATTCCTTAGTCCTACTCCTCAGTCGGACTCATTGAACAATCGTTAACTTAAGGGACATATTGGCGATATTTTTAATTTTAATTCATCACAAGAAAAAGAGTTTGTTGTAAGGCGATCTTATTTTTGTAACAATTTGATGTATTTTTGTACTTGTTGTGTTGTGCGTTATCAGGAAGGTGCTTTACTGTCTATTGCAAAATGTTTAACCCTGCCGTTTCGATTAATTGTTATTCGGTATTTTATTTCGTGGATTCTCGGTGTTTCTGTTGTAAAACTGTAAATATTATATGTGTATAATCGCCTTCAATGGCTTGGGTACATATATGTATTGTGAAATACTTATTGTCGATACAGAAATTGATAAATAAATAAATAATACATATCTTTTGTTTTCTTTATAACGAGCGAGTACTGACAGCAACTTACACACCTTACTGATCACTAGTGAGTCTTCTTGTAAGGTGACAAGATTTACATTAGGTCACAAATGGTTAGTTAAGTATGTTGCTGATAGTACTATATTTTATACTAACAGGATTAGGTTAAATTCCCAGATCAAAATAACTGTCAGTTAACTCTTTTTCAGGCCACACTAATCTAGATAATTTAACAAAGGCCACGGTGCCAAGTCCAGGTTCATCCTACAGTGTGACTTATACTTGTCCTTGAACGTTTCGCTTTAACCTTTTCAATGACAGACTGACAGACTTATGAAAAGGTTAAAAGATGCTTTGTTTCGTATGGATTACGTTGTAATTTGCATAGCATCGCAAACATTTTTGGAGTGTGTGTGAGTTACACACTTGTATTTAAAAATATTGCAGTTCCAGCTTTCACCAATGTCACCATGTTATTCTCTTGCTATATATACATAGATAAGATAAGATAAGATACCGCGTACATGGCGCCCAAACACCCTTATTAAACTTAAATACATGCGTACATACCTTCACTCCTGTCTGCCAACGGAGTAGGTAGACACTATGGAACGCCAGGTGCACCGGTCCCAACATACATCTTTCGCTTCCTCTACATACATCGACATCTTTACGCAAGTACCGTAAAACGGGGTGAATAGGGACACAACCTAAAATAAGTCCTAACTAGTTACAAATAAGAACAAGTATTAAATGGAAATAATTTCAGTCTCATAATTTGTAACATATGCTTCATTTTAGTTTGGTTTCCTACTCATCCCTATTCACAGTACGTCGATTAACTTACTATTAAAAATTGAAGTTCTATTATAAATGAAAAACACGTTATCATAATATTTTTTTATTATCTTAAATACAATGATTACAAAGTAAAATAACTTTCAAACAATTCATTAAAGACCTCGAGTAACAAGCCCTATCTAATCAAAAATAAATATTTATACATAAGATTATGAACTATGGTGTTTCTGATTGCGAATAGGCAAGAATACGGGGATTTCCTATAAATGTTTATAAACATTTGTGCTTAGAAGTGCTTAGTGATTATGATTAGAGGTGGGTACAGAGTTGTGATAGAAATAGCCAACGTGACTTCATTTTAGACGCCGGGAAGCCATATTTGGTTACTTTTCAAGAAAATTACCAACATCTTGTTTCTTGCAAATTGACCGGTAATGGACAATGGCCAATGATAGACACTTGATTCTTGTTTTAAATAGGATGAGGGTTATTCATTTGTTTTGCAACAATCAATTTATGTCCGTCTGCTTTTTGAATGAAGAGTTAAGTGTACATTATTGGTGGTTGTCAGCTTAAAAGTGTCAAACACTGGTGTTTTATTTACTGTGTTAAATCTACCGCACCACCGGACACAGTTATTATTTGAATAGGAAGGACTTGTTAGATGAAGACCCAATACGCGGTTTGTTCGGCTTGTATAGTATATATCACAATTATACCGAATAAATTCAGATAAACATGGAATGTGTACATACATTAGCATTTACTTTGGTACAACGATAAGGAGGTAACTTTAGTCCATTAAAATTAGTCAATATGGCCCAATATGTAACACTACTCGACCTCAAGAGTAGCACATTCCAATAATCAGGCGAGTTCATTCCAATCCATCCTTAATAAGTTCATTTTCGAGACTAATAAATATCAAAACAGTCAATAACTTAAATCTTCAATAATCAACATAAACTTTCAAATGCAGTCTGTTAGAAAAATCTACAACAAAGTAAAATATATTATGATTCGCTTTAATATACTGACTATATCCATATAAGTGTTTATAAGAGTGCTGTGACTATGATGTTGTTATTGCGAATAACATATAACGTATGAACAGGCCGGACTACACGTACGCAGTTATAACTAATCTATTTCTAGTCAAGACATCATGTTGTGTTGCTACACACGTGAAACATATCTTAGGATACAAAATACCCTACAAGGATATTATGACACATACCAAGTTACCTTTCTGTCAGTGTACGTTATCAACTGTCCCCAATTCTCGATCTAATCTATTTTTGTCTTTTATTTTGGGTTCCAAAATTCATTCTATTCGTCCCCCTTGAGACGAAAAATAAAATATCGATAAATACATCTTAGTGGGTCAATTAATAGAAATAAAAAGTTCTACTAACTAATTTCCCTGGTTAACTGTAGATTGAATATTGGAAACGGTCGTAAATAATATATTAAAAGGTATTTTTAAAGGAGGATGGTCAAATTGGCCTATTGACCAATAAGGACAAGCGATATGTCCCCGGATAGGTAATTCTAAGTTGTAAAACTATTACTATGGCAGGTGGTTCGAAATCTTTGTGTGAAAAAAGTTATCGCCATGCAAAGACAGCGGTTTTTCAAAGTAATTATGCTAAAGTCGTCAATGTAGGCGTCTCGATGTTCCAGATTTTTTAATATTTCACACAGTGATTTAAGATTTCCCGCCATACAAAAAGTTTTAGAGTATGAAAAAACCTTTCAAATGACATATGGCTTGTCGTTATTGGTTTTTAGGCCAGAGTCCATATGAATCTGGGCATCCTCCTTTACGGAAATAAATAGTAACAATGTTTATCCTCAGACACATTTGCCGTGCGTATTTACAAAAATAACAATACTTAATTTCGAGCGCGGTAATCAGATACAATAGTTACGTTTCAATTCATGTTCCGGACCTGTTAAGCTTCCGTTGCATAATTTACAAAGTTATTACTCAGTGGTAGATGTGGGTTCTTCCCGTGATCAAGCATATCAAACGAATCTCCTTAAATGTTAAGTTATTCTAATTAAAATTAACCCATTTGCAAAAAATCGGACGTAGAACGCACAATAAAACTTGGAGATGGTTCGAGTACTTATTTAGTTCGAATTACAATTATTTAAATTAGTGAAATAAAGTATTATTGTTAAAATAAATAAATTTGTAATTCATTTTTAATATACAACTAAGGACAAACAATTAAATAAAAAGTATATATTTAGTTTATAAAAATAAACCCATACTTATACGAGCTCGATTTGTTTGCAAAAAGGTTTTATAGCTATCACGGTTACTATGAGTCGAGAGCGGTCACAAAACCTCAAATATGTATCAAAATATTTCTCGACCATTATAAATTCAAAGGAGGGCGAAGACACTAATTCCAAACTATCGTAGTGTTAATCAGCTTACACGGTAAAACTATTAAAAGCCAGGCACCAAACGGCATGAATGCGACAGTAATAGTACCAC
>OZ014450.1:6014837-6150034 GCA_963966035.1 Acleris laterana | reverse complement strand
ACACTCTAATAATACCAGAGCCTGTGGTTCCCTATATTTATTTTCGTCATGTCTTTGTTATCAAATTACTCAGTCATTTTATATGGCAAAATTACTTAGTAATTATGATAACAAAGAGAAAAAAGAATTTGTAAACTTAACAGGATTTTTTAAATTTGTAACTTGTAGAATTAGGCTAATTTTAATTTAAAAAAATCCTGAAGAATAACAAATACGTTGACTAAACACATCTAACTTAAAATAGTGTTGTGAACAGATTCTCTGTCTCATGAATCACATATAATTCAAGATTGTAATTTTAGAAACGAAAACCATGATCTGAAAGGCTTTTTTAATTACAAAAAATTGGCATTATCATACACATTTCATCAATTTCATCATACACAACAACCTAACCTTAGTTTAAATTTGTAATTGTATTATTGTTAAATTCCATAGAAACTTATTCAGTGCAAGGCAAAATATAATTCCACGGCTACCTGGCCGGAAGCATTCATGAATCAAATGTGATCAACCTTGAATATAATTCACATACAAAAATAAGCATTGAACGTACAACGATGAAAACGCACCCTTGTATGGGAACAGGAAACATGTAAATCGAAATTGACGTTGCACTATTATTTACCTCAATGTACAGTCACCACACGGGATTGTTGAGCCACTTGCCACTGTTCGTAAATTGGCCGTGTTATGCAAATCGGGTTTAGTCGGTTATACTCGCACGGCTCGCACCCTAAGTCACCCAATTGGGTAAGTAAAGTTTTTGGAAGAGATGTAAATTATATTTTTTTTCGATAGTCGTCATCCTTAAGATCATAGAACTGCGGCTCTTTTACTTTTATTTCCTCTAATATTTTAGAAATCTTTTTTTTAGTTATGAAGTTGACATTTGTACACTTCAATGACCGACAAGCTTGTTGCCTTCGTATTTAATGAAATAGAAAAAAAAAACTGTCACTTCTATATCTGTCAACGTCAAATCAAATCAAAGTAAACAAACGGTTTAATTCAAATAAGTAAATTCAAGTAAATCTTTGTAATACTCCATTTCCACAGTCCGTGTGGGATTGCCTGAATTCATTGCGTGGATTGTACAATTCAAAAGTGCTCTCGTGGCTATCAAAAAGCAGAGCAAGAGTCGTCGAAAAAGGAAGAAATCGGTGTCCAAGAAGAAGTGCCAAAGGGTTCGAAAATAAATCTTAGACCAAATATCGTGCAAAGCTCTTAAAGCAAAGCGGCAAAACGAAAGTCCAGAGTTCGTTCTGAGATCGTTAAAAATATTTCTAAAAACACTGATCACATGAAACACAAGCAAACAGAAAATAGCCGTTGTATTGAATTGTTTGTTTACTTTGATTTGATTTGACAATGACAGATATAGAAGTGTTTTTTTTCTTTTTCATTAAGTACGAAGGCAACAAGCTAGTCAGTCATTGAAGTGTACAAATGTCAACTTCATAAGTAAAAAAAATATTTCTAAAATATTAGAGGAAATAAAAATAAAAGAGCCGCAATTTCTTGATCTTTAGGATGACGACTATCGATAAAAAATATAATATACATATCTTCCAAAAACTTTACTTAGCCAATTGCACGTCTAGCAACGGTAACCTAGCGACAATTGTTAAGCGTAGCGATAAATTATTTTATGATTTGTCACTTTGACTTCGGAAAAACTCGGAAAACCCGATTTTATCCGAACGCTGTTGACGTGTAATAGTCATCGTAATGAATCGCCGATTTCCCGCCATTGATTTTATAATCTTTGTTATGTCAAATTTCAATTGGCTTCAACGTATCAACAGCATTCGGATGGGTCGGGAATGACAAGAGATTTCTAGAGCCAAAACCTCTACTATATTGTTATATTTTAAGGTCTACTTAAATTGATTATTCGAATATCAAGCATGTTCATAAAAAAGAAAAATATATCATGATATATATGACTATTTATTTATTTTATTTTATTTTAGAAAACTTAACTAGTGTGGGTAAAGCTAGTAGCATATATATGCTCCATGGGAGTCTATTACAGATTGGAGACGCGAAGGCATAGATTCGACCAACTGAGCACAATAACCACTTCCTCGCAAGTCTTCCCATACTTCATGACAATGACTTTCAACGGCCTCTCTCGTTCGCTCATTCCGGTTTTCCCTTCTCTGAACCATTAAACCCCATGTTTTCGGATGGTATTGGGGTGACAATTGAAACGGTCTGCGAAATAATTGGTGGATATAAAGGTTAGGGCGCATAATGTCCCACTCGCAGAATGTCCCTTCGTCCCTTTCGCGAAATGTCCCTTTCCTTAATGTCCCTTACGCAAAATGACCCTTCTGCAAAAGGTCCCTTTCGCAAAACGTCCCTTCACATAAATAAAGTCCCGTTCACAAAACGTCCCTTTCGCAAAATGACCCGTTCGCAAAATGTCCCGTTCGCAAAATGTACCGTTCGCAAAACGTCCCTTACGCAAAATGTTCCCTATAATAGCTTAGTTATAAAAATAAAAAACACTAATTAAACTTTTCCTTAGTATTTTATTAATAAAATTGTACTTATGGATATCGCACCATTCAATTGAACTTAAAAAATATCCTAAACTTAACTAAAAACCATCAGCTCCTCAAATTTTAATAAAAATCGCTTACTTATTACCCTTGCAATGTTTTAGTCCTGATTTTGTTGCATAAAACATATTGAAATTATGAAATCCCTTACAGTTGTTTCGCCTCTTCGTAGTTTTTTAGCCTCTTTTTTGTATTCTTTGTTGAAATGAATGTCCCGGTTTATGTTTTCTAAGTTTCGGTCAATTATGTCTTCAACTGGGCCTAAATCACTGCAAACATCTTCTTTTGTTTCATTTATTGCCAATAAAACATTGTTACTAACATAGTCCCTTTGACACGTGTGATCTTCGTCAGTTCCTCGTAGAATCGTAGTCGCAGCATCGTTGATGGTTATCGAAGCACTGCACAACTCTCGATGGACACATCTCCACTGCGTACTACCGCTTTTATTTTTTCTATTAAAATTGTACCGGTAACCATCTCTTAAGATAGTTTTTCTACCTTTTTGGTTTTTGGTAAATTCAATTGGAATATGATCGCTCATTTTTGGTAAAACCAAGACCTTTGGTAACTAGCAAGTCATGCCTGATAGAGCCCTGACAAGTGGTATTCAATTGTTTTGTTGTTTTATCGTCTTAATTATTATAAGTATCCTTCTTAATCTCCATTGAAGTGGACAGTGATAATTACTAAGGAAAAGTTTTCATATGTGAAGTCCCCATTCCACACTAAGGCCAATAATGTAGGGATTATTATTGGCCATCTCTTATGAGAAGACTCCTAGTCTCAACTTAAACAAGCTTTTTCTTGACGGGACATTTTGCGAATGGGTCATTTCGCAGACGGGACGTTTTGCGAAAGGGGCGTTATGCAGTAGGGACTTTCAGCGAAAGGGGCTTTCTCAGAAGGGACGTTTTGCGAAAGGGGTGGGACCTTTTGAGAAAGGGACGTTTTGCGAATGGGGTATTTTACATAAGGGACCATTTGCATAGAAGACGTTTTGCGAATGGGACGTAATTTTGGTGGAGGGACATTCTGCGAGTGGGACATTATGCGTCCTAACCGATATAAAGCCATTATTTTCGTAGTTCTGTCGCATCTCATCGCGTTGCTCAGCCGAGAGTATCGAAAGACCATGGTTGCCTTCACGGTGATCATTTATAGCTCCTTCTTCAGCATACCTATTCACCCACAAACTGACAGTATTTCGCTGCACATTTAAAGCGGTTGCTATTGCACGTATGCTTAAGCCTTGCTGATGCAAAATTACAATTTGTTGTCTGGTTTCGTTGCTAATCGAAGGTGGCATCGCGGAAGGCGGAAGAAAATTGTCAATTTACATGTAATTTACATTGACAATCCCATTGTAAATTTTTTGTTTTAAGTTATATTTTCCGTACGGAAGTATGAAGTATTTAATTAACTTTTCCTTGTAGGCATATCCTATAATCTGTGCTTGTAGGTAATAGCTGACAGATCGAAGGATTATCTGAAGTAAATAGAATTGACGCCAAAGTTTATCTATGGCACACAAAAAGGTTACACCTTGAACTCATTTAGTAATATTTTCATTTCTCTTTATCTTATATTTCTATCTTTATCATTACGAGTTTGTGTGTCATTTATGAATCACTTGAAGAAGAAAGACATGTCATCATTCGTTATCAGTCGTTCACGACGATGTCACACGAGTATGCCCGATTTGCCTACACGGCTAAATTATGAACTGTGGCAAGTGGCTCAACAATCCCGTGTGGCGACTGTACCTATCACAGTCACGGAGAGAAAAGTTTAGTCACTTTTGAATGTTAACAGCATTGAAAAAAGAGTTGTAAAATGATGTACAGTAGAACACAATTGATATGGCGTGTCGTGAATCTTCGTTCGCGCAGACACGAACAACAATTCCAATGATTTCCGAAAGCACGATTAAAACCCACGATAAAACTTATACGTAATAATAATAAGGTGCAAATTAAATCGCACTTATTTTTTCCATCTCACTCACGCACGTTTGTCGGCTGACTGAATGATACGCGAGCGCTCGTCAACATAGCGTCACTAATAACCAATAATAGCACAGAATACGTGTGAATCACGCTGATTGGTTCCCGCGCTTTGTAAAATTGTCGTCTGCGCAGGTATGGGTAAGCCATATCAGTTGTGTTTTAATGTTCCTGGTTTTTCCGGGACTGTCAGTAAAGAGGCACAACTTCGTGAAATGAAAACAGTATGTGCCAGGCGGTGGTAATCTCTGTTTCAGACCGGCTTAAGGATGAAGGAAGCTGTAGTTAATGTAATTCCTTACAGATAGTCAGGTTGTGCTCTCTATAGTGCAGCTGTGTGATAATGACTGCTTCTTAAAATAGTGAGCTCTATTGCATTGTATAGACATGCCTAGATGAATCTAATTTGTTAGTATAATCTGACGAGTTCGTACGTGACCTTCCCGTGGGTTGATAGACAATAAGAGGACAGGCGACAGTTAATACATAACATAACTAAGCACTGTGTGCGTAAGCGTGCGCACAGTTAAGAAAGCTTGCCTCCCCCCCCCGTTCCCCCCTTAGAGAATCGAAAAAGTGTATCCTTTATTTTTGTCAATGTTGACATTCAAGTGCCGCCATACTATCCCATCCTCTATCTAGGGCAGAAGTACCGGTTTTGGCTATCGTTATACCGTTTTTGGCCACTTTACATTTTAACTTATATGTAAAGCATTATGAAATTCTGAACCTATTTTTATATTTTATCTTTATATAAATTTTCAGTCTTAACTATTTATCAAATTTATTTTGTATTTTACAGTGTTTTTGATACTCATTTCAACCTTAAATGGCCAAAAAGGGTACAGTGGCCACAAGCGGTACTTCTACCCTATACTTCTAGTAGACCCCCCCTTGATTATCGGCTGTGCTTCTAGTTGCCTCATCCCACCACCAGCCATCTGTAAGGTGGCGCGCGAACTTGTCGGATTAAAACAGTGCTCGTGGATGATAAATGGTAGTGCACATCTTAAATCTCCGTGTAAATAAAAATAAAATACAACTAAACAAGTGTAATAAAATAAATGAGAACACACCTTCTCTTGAGCCAGCCAAGCGGCAATTTCATCTATCTCTCTTTGATCCATTTCCGCCGGCTGTCGATCGAAATCATAATAAAATAAATATAACAAATTAAAAACAACCAAAAATAAAATCACGGCATAAGACTAAACGACTGTAAAAAAATAACCAGTATTCGTTTACATGATCTGTAAACATAGTTGGCTTTTTATGGAATTAACAAACAGAATTCGCGAAATCTATTAAATTTAAAACCAGCAAAGTAAAAAAATCGACTGCTCAGGCAGTCTGCAGGCAGTTCTGATATTTACGTACACCTATGAACACTAATAACGAAAAATATTGAGGATTATCCACAATATAACCATACTTAACATTTTTAAATTAGTTAAGCCCTACAGGAGATGACAACCAAACAGGCATACCCAGTACCCAAAATTTTACTCCTTCTTGGTCAGGGTACAGCCGACTAGAAAGATATGTATCCACGTTTGGACCTTATTACAATGCAATAAGGTGAAAAAGTGGATACATCTCCTTGTAGTCGACTGTATAATATTTTCAATCCCAGGTTTGGTCATGAAATCCCAGTTTTCGCGAAGGTTTTCAGGCAGTCAAAGAATAACTTACCGGCTGTCCCTGCAACGCCCGTTGACTGGCGGCGGAGGCCAGGCTGGTCGACGATTGCTCTTCCAAGTTCGCTGCGTAACTGCTTCTATACATCCAAAAAAAAAAGACACAAATATCATTTTGACGAAAAGTTTTATTTGCCGATAACATGAACCGCTCTTGGCAAATAGATTACTCGTAAATTTCAACCCAGTGGGTTTCTCCATTGTCAGATCAACTCAGTGACACCATCATCTTGAATTGTCAACTGTAACTTTGCCAAATTTCAGCTCGACTGAACGACAGCAAAAGGTCGAACAATGAAATACAAATTTGTGTTTTAAATTTGAACTGAGCACACGGCACGCCGTCAAAGGAAAACGAGCAGACGTAGACGTTGAAGGCACTGTCGTCCATAAGCAATGACAGGGACACATCCACGTTATTGCCTTAGGACGTGGTCGATCTGTCACCAGAGGCACTTGGCTAATATGCACTACGCTAACTAGCGATTCTATTCGTTTCGTTGTAAACCAATCACGACACGGTAGATCACGTGATATGAAAAGTCACGTGATCTACCAATGACGCGATTGGTTACAAAACGAAACGAATAGAAACGCTAGTTAGCGTAGTCCATATTGGACAAGTGTTTCAGAATGCGTTGGGGCTAATTGGGGTGTAATTTTTATAAGTAACTCACACTCCCAAGTATAATACCCACATTGTTCCTAGAATCCACGTTTGACGATACTCAAGCCAACCTGGGTCGTACCTATGTCTGTCTTAGACAATAAAAAAAGATATAAAGTGAGACATACCCAGTCTTGTTGTTGTCGTAGGAGACGTTGCGCGACTGCGCGAACATGTCGAACTCGTCCTTGGAGCCCGGGGACTTGTCCGGCTGCGCGTCGTTCACGGCTGCGTATACACCAGGGCACGATCAAAATGTTGCCACAATACAGCATGTGATATGACCATGGTAAATGTGACATTCGCGAGGAATATACTACCCTACTAAGCTAATACGCATATCAGATTTAATAGGGAATAGGGTAAAGTCACCAGAGAGCTGTAGTCGGCCTCTGCCTATACTTTGTATGAGTGGGAAGAGTACGAAAGATATATTTCCCACTCTTCGCACTCATATAAGGTCGACTACTGGTCTCTGGCTGACCACTGGTGACTTTACCCTATTCATGACTTTTTTCACAGCTTCGATAAAAGCTGATACATTTAATATAAAAAACAGTTGAGTTTTTTTTGTATGCAAATTAATTTAGGTTATTATTAGAAAAAAAAACAATATCATGACAGTTGCTGTGCAGAATAAAATGCGGTAAAAATATATTATATTTAATTTTGCAGACTAGTTTGCTTCATAAGACTTTCTTTCCTGCATTTTAACTTGATTTGGAAGAACAATACTGAGTATACTGCGGTAAATAATGAATATACTGCAGTTTAAACGGTAACACTCAAGTTCAAAAGTGATATTGCGATTAAAGTAAAAAAAATATGTTTAAACTTTGTTGCACTTTATTTGGGTTTCACTATATGAACCTACTAGACTAACACTGAATAAAATACTACGTTCAAGGACTTTGCTGCTTTTTATCTATAGTTCACAGGAAATAAATTAGTGATCGATTATTCAGTACCTAGGTATACATGACTTTTTTTCACAGCTTCAATAAAAGCTGATACATTTAATGTAAAAAACAGTTGAGTTTTTTTTTTGTATGCTTAGCTATAAATAAACAAGACATACGTCAAAAAAGATTTGTTTATATGGCCGACACGTTACATGACGCACAGTGCATATCGGATATCTCTGTCTAATCGCTGTGTGTCGATGTAGTTTCTTAACCGATTTTCATTTTAATTTCATTGTGATCTCTTTTACGGTATTTTCATACTTTGTTGAGAAATGCGACTATATTCTTTATTGCCAAAGTAGATTCAATCCTCTCCTCTTAGTAATGGGGTTAAGATTGCTACAGGAGTTTTATTTGAGATGCTGCTATTTGGCTTAGCGGGGCAGTATATTTACCCTTTTTTTATCAGGCGGATTAAACTGACAGTTCATGACTTTTAGTCATATTTGAAAAACAGTTGTGATAGTGAAAAACCGCTTCTAAATCCAGTATTTGGAGAGATTAACGCAAACACACATACAGATAGACGGTGGCTTTATAATAAAAAAATACGTTTAGAAAACAATAAATGTGAAAGGTCACGATTTTTAAACGATTTAAAAGGATTTTCCTTTCTAAAGAGTCCTAAAGCACTTACTGAGTTTGGTAATATCGGGCACGTCGTCACTGAGATCAATCAGGGCATCGTCGTCATTTTTCTTCGCTAAAAACATAAAATAAATAAAATTTATTTATTTATTAAAAAATACAAACAAACAAGAATATACTGGGTGGAAAGTTGAGATGGGGCATTAAGGGCAGCTACCAGAACCCTTGCTGCCACGCGAAAATGATCTTAGGAGACCTCACCCAACTTTTTGAGTGATGACAATCGACATTCACAGATTTTTGATAAAAGGTACAGTCAGCGAGAAAATCGTCAGAAATGAGTAATATAATGTTCTCAGTTATTACCCTACTAAATGTATGGAAAACGTTTTCTTTGATTTGTGAGTGTTCTAGTACTCTAACCTCAGTTGGTCTCAAATAATGTTTTAATCCTTAAGAGAAATGGGATCGATAGGCATTAAAAAAAAAACTCATTTCTGTCGATTTTCTCGCTGACGGCTAAAAGGTACACCTTTTATCAAAAATCTGTGAATGTCGATTATCATTACTCAAAAAGTTGGGTGAGGTCTCCTAAGATCATTTTCGCGTGACAGCAAGGGTTCTGGTAGCTGCCCTTAATGCCCCATCTCAACTTTCGACCCATTATAACTAGAAAAAGGTTTTACTATCGAATACTTACGGGAATCTGATCCGGGCACTCCCATGGCGGCACCCAAGATGGCCGAAGGGGTAGCACCGCTTGTAGCAGCATTTCTAAAAACAAATGACCTAATTAGATTTATATCGTCATGGCTTTGAAAAAACCTCGTATTTCATATTTCGTGACGTACGATTTTAAACTTAAACATGAAGAGAATAAAGTACAAATTCATACATCTCGAAATATCAGATACGAGTTTTTTCCAACGTAGTAACGATATGCAACTTAGTGGATGTCCGCGACTTTGTCGGCTGTGCGTTGTCTCTCAATCAGTCAGTAACAGAAGCGTTTTTACCCTACTGCGGCGAAGCCCAAAAGGAGGGTTATTGAATGACCTGTATGTATGTCCGTTCCTATGTCCTCTAGTAACTACTCAACGGGTCACCCGATTTTGATAATTGGTAGGTACATCATCAGATTCGTCTTGATGGCGAGTGTCTATGGGATCAAAAAAATCTTAAAAAAACAATCGGATTTTATTTGTGTTGTTTGTTAACATATATTGACGTGACGACAGTATCAAACAATCAGTCGGGTTTTTAAAACGTACTTTTTATTTAGTTTTCATGTATACTGAAGAATATCGATAGTCTATTTATGTTATATTTTACTAACTTATTTGATTTTGAATTATTCCTATGTTTGTTTGTTACATTGAACAAATAATAGGACCCTTCTTAGGATCCCTTGCAGTTCAAGACGTTTAATTTCACTGCAAGGAAAAAGGTAGTTCCTGTGAAATTTCTTTGTTATGTTCTTGATAAATACAAACCTCAATAATTACACTAATGAACTCATAATACATCGCGATAATCATTAATAAATTTATGTTTCGAAGTACATAAGCACGATGTACAGTCAGCATCAAAAGTAGCTAAGCAGTATAACATGCCCAAAATGATTTAGACACGACGTATTATCTTGACAATAGCGTCGAGTGCAGATCATTTTGACCTCTTCGGTTGCGTAGCTACTTTTGCTGCTAACTGTACTTAAGTGGCTTCCCGCTGAGTTCCCGAGGCCTCTCGTAACCCATTACGAACCCAGCGGGAGTCCCCAAGGATGTTATGGATGAATATTGTAATCCCGATCGTAATTGAAGCTTATATTTATGTGCGTATAGCGAATAAGTAGAACCTATTTCTTAGGGTTCCGTATTTAATAATGAGCCCTTTTAGTTTCCGTAGTCGTAAAATAAATTACTGGAAAGAATAATTCAGGCAAGGGTAATTATTTTGTTACATTATGACATAGATCGAGGTATCAAAGGATAGCTCTTAATTTTTTTTATATGAATATGTTATTCGTATTTTTTTAGATTTGAAGGATAAGTTCTGAAATATTTTTTATTCTTTCTATTTCATTTTATTATTCAACTAGCGACCCGCCCTCGCCTCGCTTCGGTTTATGTGAGTTTTCTGTAACACCCGTACATAAAATAGAATTTATTATACATAAAAACCTTCCTCTTTAACCGCACTCTATCTATTAAAAAAAAATGCAGCAACGATTTCCAGATCAAATCATCTCACGAAACTATCAAGTTAACTGGTCGCCAAGATCATACGATTTAACGTCATGTGATTTCTTTATTTGGGGATATGTGAAATCTCTGGTTTATGTGAGAAAACTAGAAACAATTCCTGAGTTTAAGGCCGAGATCCAACGCGTCATTCGTGAGTCTCATACAGCCTCATCTTTGTCAAAGTCATCACTTCACAGACCCACCCTCGCTTCGATTCAGTTTATGTGAGTGTTCTGTAACACCCGAAAATAAACCAGAATTTATTATACATAAAAACCTTCCTCATGAATCACTCTACCTAATAATAAAAAACCGTATTAAAATCTGTTGCGGAGTTTAGAAGATCTAAGCGAACAGACAGTGGAAGCGATTTTGTTCTATACTACGTAAAGATAAAGACAGTCCACTCTTACTGAGACACCCTTTACGAGTGAGCAAGTGCTAACCGTGATGATGAGCGTAAGGCCGCTTCCTCACTTGGCGGTATGCTTGCAGTAAAACACGGAATCGGTGAGGGTTGCTAGGCAACTAGTGGCGTCTACCAATTAACGCGCAGCGTTTATGCCGACCAAGGGGCGGAATTTTCATAACAAAAATCAAATGTCAAGAGGGATTGACCATTATGTTTCATCGACTATTCCAGTTATCGATTTTACTAGATAGGATTCCGGACTATGACAAAATTCGCGATAATGCCGATTTTATGCAAAAAATTACTTAAATGCATCTACAACGAATGATGTGATTTAATGATGACAATGTAGAGAAAATAATGACGATTCTTTATTACTACAGACAAGATGAAGAAAATATAATAAGTAGTAGATATAGATTTCGATGCTGTTATTATGAATGAAGGTTAGTGTACTGTCAGTTATGCTGTGTAACATTTCCGTTTTGGTTTTATATTTAAATTGTAAAAAAATAAAACTAGTTACTATTCTATTAATTTATTATTTTGTTAACCTTTATACACACGTAATTATTTTTGGTACTCTATAGAGAACATCAAAAAAAGTCGTGCTAAGTGACAATTAATCATCGATAGTCGACAAAACACAATGGATGTTTGTTTTTTGCTATGAAAATTCCGCCCCTTGATGCCGACAGTAAGTTTAACTGCACGCATACCGCCAAGTGAGGAAGCGGCCTAAGGCCCTGTTGTTTGATCAGTAGTTAAACTAACTAATTGTTAAAATTTGAAAAAGGAATCTAAAATTTGAAGGAATCTCAAGGAAATGTGTCAAATTTTGTTCCTTTTTCGAATTTTAACAATTAGTTAGTTTAACTACGGATCAAACAACAGGCCCTATGTGTGTGTGTGTGTGTGTGTGTGTGTGACCTGTTGTTGAGCAGGCGCGCGTGGCGCAGCAGCAGGTTGTTGAGCTGGTCGTTGGCGTGCAGCAGCGCGCCCGTCAGCGCGCACTCGCCCAGCCGCGCCACCAGCTCCGCCACGCGCGTCTGCATCGCGCGCAGCGTGTCGGCCAGCTCCTGCCGCGCAACACCACCTCGTGAGACCCAGGGTGCCATACGACGTACAATCAAGGTATAAAAAGGTCCAAAAGTGACGAGCCTTTTTTTACCCTGACTATACATAATCAAGGGAATTTTATTTGAATTGCGTTGCAATGAGAATAAAGTTTATTTTGAAATTTTCAAAAACTGAAAATGGCTTTAAACACGGTGATTTTTTATCGGTGATCAGGAGATGCAAATTATTCATAAGCAACAAAAATTGAATTTAATGGTTGGTGTCTCACACAATTAACTCACTGTTTAATTTATTTAAGTTAATGATATTGTTAAAACCAATCACCACTGGATACATAGACATCCTACATTAATTATTTGCTTTGGCGGGAAATTTGACAGATATTACGCCAATGAACTTATCAGTTAAATGTTGTTAACTCATAGACTAAACAAATAGTAGGGTGACAATTAATTTCAATTAATTTAAAAAAAAAAAAAAAACGTTTCATGTAACTGTGTAATAAACGTGATCGCCATTAATAACTGAATTAGAAAAATTGGTTCCTGAGTACCAAAATAAAACTAAAGTACTGTTTTATGATATTAAATAAAACCCTGAATTAAAGCTAAAAAAGCTGATATATGTTAAACAGCCCAATCTATTTTCATGAAACCCAGCTATGGACCGCCGCTAGAGAACTTGCTTTCAAATTAAAAATCGCATCCAAATCGGTTCACCCGTACAAGAGCTACGGTGCCACAGGCACGCAGGCACGCCGACACGCACGAACATTTCGCCTTTTGTTGTGTAGATGTAACTAACCGTTAGCCATCACGCTTTGGTCCGACAAATACAGATATACCAGTAACTGTCGTCCTACCTAAGAAGGCAGCTAACTGCGGAGTAACCCCCTTACTAATAAGCGTTGAGTAACGGTGGTACAGTCACGAGATTTAATTTGGTACCCTCCTTAGGTCCAAAGTCAATCTGACATTCGACAACAATAAGGTTGAGTTTACTAAAAGTTCCAAATGACTTGACATCTCTAATGACACTGACGACTTCAAGCATATTTTTCTTGAAATGGGTCCCAAATTAACGCTCGTGACTGTACAGCTATACAATGTTTTGTCATCTGTCATTGTGACATTTGAATTTGATAGATAAGGACAAAACATTGTATATAGTATTTTAAATTGAATGTGGTGACCAATCGTATATAGAATGATTCGACTACTACAATGCAGTTAGGCGCCATCTTTAGCAAGACGGCAGAGTAGATGTTGTTTCTCTTTCTCGTTACACCGCCCGCATACTCGACTATCTCATAGATCCACCCTGATAGGTCTTGTAATACTCGCATTTAGTTGTTTCCTATGACCTTGAGACCTGCCAACTGTATGAGTATATACTCACATTGAGCAGGTCGATGTCGCTCTGGTGCGTGGCCGCGGCCGACTGCGCGGTGAGCTCGTTGAGCATGTCGCTCATCACGGTCATGTTGGCCTCCACCAGGGCCAGGTCACCGCGGAGCTTGGCCATCTGGCTCTCCGACAGAAGCACCTGAGGGAAAAGATTTATTGATGACTGGCTATTACAAAATAAACGAAATTTGTTTATTTGTGAGAATGCTTGCTTGCTTTCACTGCAGATATTGATTCGCGAAGCCAATTCCTCGAAATGGTTTCCAAATTTATATACATTGTTAAAAGCAGGTGTATCCCAATTGTAATACAGTCGAAGAAATTTTGTAGTCAACACAGTTGCCCTAAGCACAAGATAGAGCAGCATTGCACTAGGAACCAGGCAATAAAAATCTTTAATAAACTTCCCACAAATTTAAAAATAGTAACAAACTGTGACGCATTTAGTAAAAAATTGAAAACATATTTGTTACGGGGAAGCTTCTATAGTATTGATGAAATATTTGCACATGTTTAAAAACTAGTTTATTACTGTACGTGATCCTAGTTATAGTATTTAATTGTATTGAAGTGTATGTACTAATTTCAAACACAATCATTGTATTGTTCATGAATAAATGTTTAATGTTGAATGTTGGACAAACAACAAAGAAAACACAAATATTCGCTCTTAAAGCAGTTTCTCAAACCCCACTTTTTTAACAAATGTCGGGTCGTTTGCCTTCTGCGTGCCAAAAAAAGAAGTAAGTTAAAGAGAACCGAGATAAAATCCCCCGGGGAAAATTAAGGCTTTACGGCTTTCATACACCTGTAATCCAAGAGTGGGGAAGGTAGAGCTACAGAATTAACTACTCTTAAAACTTTGTTGATAATTCTGTAACCACATTTTGCACAATTACCCCCTTACTTATAAACGAGGAATGAGCTTGGAATAGTTTATGCCATGCTTTGTCCTTATCTGTAATTGTGACATTTGCATCTGACAGAAAGTGACAAAACATGGAATAAACTATTCCAAGCTTATTCCACGTTTATGAGTAAGGGGGTTAGGCATTGATTTAGATGGGGTTAGGCTATAAAATGTTTACCAGCCGACGTCAGTGTTTTTATTAATTTTTATTTTACTCTTGATTTATTGTGTTTGCTGATTCACTCTAATCACTTGACAATGGCGAGAATACTGCGGTGGACCACCATTAATGAAATAAATTATGAAAATAGTTTTTTTTTATGTATTTTAGTATCTGCAATCAGCTATTTAGCTTTAATCAGATGTTCTGGAGGTATTCAACGTTGAGGTTGTACATTCATCGATGCAGCAACCTTTATTTCCCTTGGCTGTTTACACACATGTAAACAGCCAAAATAGTAATTTAAATAATAAATTTCACGGGACATCGTCTCGCCAATAGCCCTTATCCCAAATTAAGCTGTATGTATAGTATAAATAAAATGATACGTACAACGGAAGGTGCCACCTCGGCCGCCGCCCGCGTGGGCGAGACGTGCTGCGCGCGCGCCGGCGAGCCCGCCGCGTCGCCGTCGTCGGGCACGCTCTGGAACGACTTCATCATCGTTAAAATTGGCGTTTTCCAAAAAAAGTTTAGAACAAAAATTAAGAAAATTTTATTTTTCATAATGTATTGTTAGTCATACTTTTTTTTGTCATAACTTCTTTCAGGCTGAAGTTACAGTTTTTGATAAACGTTTATCGTGTAGATTATTTAGGTTAGGTTAGGTTACTTTTATAAAAATCCTGAAAAAATAACCGTGTCCTGAGAAAAATGCATACCTAATGACTTGAAACACATTATGACTAAAAATAATTATGGCAGTCAATAGAGACCCGCTTTGGATATTAATAAGGTAGTTTGTAAGTTTTATCTCTAATGTATTAGTAGGCACTAACATTATCAATAAGTTCTTACTGTTTTTAACACATATATGGATGCGTAATCCGAAATAAAGATTATTATTATTATTAATACGACGATATATTGTGATATTTATTACTGATAGTTACCCGCTGGGGTGTGAAAATGGGTGCCATGGCGTCCAAGTCAGTCATGGGGAACTCTACGCCCTTGGTTTTCAGCTCGTTGTACACTTGTCCGACTCCCTGGAAACAATTGGTACTTCGGTCAATATACAAAAACTTTTTAACGTTTATGTAATAAAAAGAGCTTAAAGGTCAAAGACACGTGGAAGCGCAGTGGAAATCGTGTGGCTACTTTCCAACGATTTTCATCGTATCAGCTCTTAAGGTTCGCTTAAGCTGCGTTTCCACCAGAGCTGTCCAAGACAGCAAAGCAGTGTTGCGAGGAAAAATTCACCAATAGAATTATTTTGTTTTACTAGCCTAACTATCGTATTGGTGGATTTTTCTTCGCAAGACCGCTTCGCTGCCTCGCACAGCTCAGGTGGAAATGCATCCTTAAACGGGCAACTTTTTGGGCAATAATTGGACGTATAATCACAAAAGCAAATGTTTTTAACAATCTCAGTTAACCTAACACATGTCTTACCTGAAGTTCCGGCTGGCTGGAGAAGGCGTCGGCCCAGCACTGGATGAGGCTAAGGACCTTCTCCTGTACCACAGTTGGGGGATCATTCTTAGGGCCAATAAGTTTCACCTGGAACAAAAAGGATTCATCAGAAACCCTTTCCTTTCTATCCTTCATTCACAGACCGTACACCTAACCAGAAACAAAAGGCTAATCGGGAATTTACAAAGAGGTGCCAGAGACCGGAACTGCTTAGAATTAATGGTGTATTCGATCTGCCATTTCATAAACTTCCACAAACCCTAACGACTCGGTAAGCCTATCGTAGACTTACTCTAACGAAAGACTAACCAAACGATATCTACAGTTAATTCGGCTTAGCAACCAAAACCAAAAACCCTATTACGTTTCCCTCGTTAAGGTTAATTGAACGGCTTCAAGCTATTTTAATATCTACGTGCAAGACATTCTACTTATTATTGCACTACCTAAAAAATGTAGGGTTTCCCTATCGATAGATAGATCAAATGAAGGGGTAGGTAAGGTAATAAAAAATATTCATCATGCCAGCCGAAGCCATCCTTCTCCAAAGATCACCCTATCTTCGGTTCTGTTTTACTAGCTATCAGCTATTTGTCGCTACCCTTTTCACATCCTCGATCAACCTTGTGGGAGAACTGCCAACATTATCCCTAAAAAAACTTTTACGAACAATGTGCTCCGCCCACTAAAGCCTAGTTTCATTGGTCGATAGGCCACATGCTTTTCGTGATACATTGCATCGGTGTAATAGCTCCCGGCCTAATAAAGTTAAAACAACTCGTCAGTGGATGCATAGCTACAAGCATGCGAGCTATTCTAATTAAACTGAGCCTTTATAGTTTTTTTATCAGCCTGTGTTGGTTTCCCTCACCTTTGCTTTGGCCTACCACGTAGTAAAAAGTTAAGATAAACCATAGATTATATTATTGTTGAGTAGATTATTGCAGAGGTCCAGAAAATAGTACATTGCCTGACGAATTTGACGCAACTACTCGCCTTTTATTAATAAAAGGCGGCGGCGGCTTCATTAAGTTGGCTGTATGGGATTCCATATCTAATGATTCATCGTTAACTTTTATCTAATGATTAAACGATTCTCAGTTATTTCGCATCGCCGCATCGTTTCCTGTCCCATTAGGGCGGATTCGACCAAACTGGAATAAGACTTAATGCGAGATTAGTGTATACAAGTTCGGCGTTTAATCCAGGTATAAGACCTTATTCCAGTTTGATCGAATCCAACCTTAGTCGGCTAAAAAAGCCGCGCTATGATGCAGAATTTAATAACTATAGGATTGACGTGACAGGTTTCTATGGTAGCTTTAGATGGCTAGAATTACACTTTAAGTATAATTTTATAATTAGGTACTTACTTCTAGTTACAATTTAAAATCTGATCGTGTAATATTTTTATTTCTAAGTCTGACCCACGCAATGTAATTTATCGAACGATGAATCTATATCTGAATACTAGATAAAACAATCCACAGGCATTAAGTTTTTATTTTAAAACTTTGCAATCTATTTAATTTAATTGATAACATTACGTAAATTTTATAAATAACAAGCAAACAACTCACACAGAATTTAGGTTGAAAACAAAAACCAGTTTATTATCAAAACAAGTTTTTTTCCACCCGGGCAATTATAGAATCTAATATGGTGCAACACAAGAATGAACAGATAGGTAATCGTTGGAGCATTTATAAGGTAAAACTACCAGACTCGGCCGACTTTGTCCGTGTGTAATTCGGGTGTTCCTCCTAACACATCGTTAATCCGAATTTTCATTTGTCCTAAACTGGTTATCAGATGGGTCAGGCAACTTTTTAAGTTTTCCAATTATACCTGCAATTCGGTTAGGTTAGGCTTGAATTTTATACATAAGAACACTAAAAAGTTTTAAAATTTAAGCGGAAATGGTTTTAGGATAAACCAAAAATCGGACAAACGACAAATAGGACAAATAACGATTAAGGATTCCGTAGGGGAACCGTGTATTTCGCTACCCCGCTATCTCGAGAGAAACCTTCGCGTGCACAGCACACCACTACTTATAAAAATTTCATTGCAATCTCGTAAACGGAACGCACGAGACAAAGAAACAAAGACACATTGATATTTTTCATACAAAAGTGACTAATATAATCTAAATTGTAAAGTAAACAAAGGGGTTTGGGTAAAAGTGTTGTCATTTGTAAAAGTCATACATTTTCAAGGTGAGCGGCCATTAGTAAAAGTGGTAAATTATGATAGAATAATTCGAAATAAACATGTTTTGTTATGTAATGTTTTACTCTTAAGTGCATCGGAGCCGAGATATTTAACATTCTTACCTGGGCGTACTTTTAGCACCAAAAACTGAACAGTTAAATCTTAAATATCTCGGCTCCGATATTATTCAACGCCATAAATTATATACATCTATGTGTATTTCGAGGTCCTCTAAATAACTATGTTAAAATTATCCGTGGCCGCTAAAAAAAAATGACAATATTCTTCAAACAAATTTACCCAATGCCCTTTGATCGGATATTTTAACATATAAAACGTATTTCATGATAAAAACACAAAGAGAACTTAGTGACGTCCATCGTCAAGTACTTATTTATAAAACGGGAGCGTATTAATATCAGATGAGCGACAGTGAATCATTGTTCAATGTTAAGATGCAAAGAGATCGTTGAGATAACTTATAGATAAGATATATAGGAGTGGAAATACAATGAAAACCAATTAAACGCGTCACCTAAACCTATCCTTGGTTTACCCTTGAAATATCGAAACTCATTTCATAGAACGTTTCACTTCACCGAATTTTCATCGACAGGCAATTTCACGTGCAGGAGCCTTATTTTTTATGGGATTGCACGTAACGAATGTGAAAACCTGAAAATTTCGTTCGATGAAATGAAGTTCGGTGAAATGACACATTTGATTAAATGATTGTCGATCTTTCAAGGGGATCCCCCTATCCTTATATTAATACTAGCTATTCACGCCCGGCGCCGCCCAGGTATAATTTTTTTTTATACAAACCTCATGAAATACAATTTAAGTCCTATGCTCAAACCTACTGAACATACCTACACATAAAATTTCATAAGAAACGGTCAAGCCGTTCCGGAGGAAGTTTTATTACAAACAATATTTCGTTTGTTCAATATTTAAGCTTTACGATCGATGTTAATAATATATATCAGAGACGGACGTGAGGTATTTTTTTTGAAAATACGTCTAAAAGATGTATTTATTATCGGAGCTATCAGAATACGGAGATAGCAATGTCAACTTATCAGGCATTGCTCATGATTCAGGCAGTTCAGTGACTTTATAATTGTAATTACTTAACACGATAAAACTAGAGGTCGGATCCTTGGTAGCGAAATAGTATGATTTTTATTTATGCTATATCATTCATTAAATACTCTTTTTATGTGAATGTAAACACTATATAGGTGCCAAAACGAAATAATAAAACCGGACAAGAGCATGTCGAAACATGCTCAGTGTAGGGTTCCGAAGCCGTTACAAAAAAAAACAACATGTATTCATGTACTTACTAATTTTCTATTTAAAGTTATTTGGTGCTGCCTTAGATGACTTTTAGTAGGTATTTTTTCATCCTTCCTTTACTTGGATGGCGTTGGATCGGTTTTATAATGATAAGCCAGCTTGACTCACAGCTGAGCAAGTGAAAATTCAGCTAAAGCCCTAGCAATTCAGGTAGGAACGACGAGAAAAGGTTAGGTGGTGGTGGTGGGCGGTGCGATCAAATTAGCGACCGAAATTAACTGGTATTTCGAGGAGGAACAGATTTATTTTGCTCTTTGATCAAAACCGAAATAATAGGTATTGATTCTGTTGGAGCGAAATCGAAATGAAAATGCTCTGTTTGTAATGAATGGCGTTACTGACGAACTGCTTAAGAAAATTAACCTTGTTTCCGAGCCCTGGTCCCGTCTGTCAGTCTGTTTCAAGTCACAAAGCTGGTATACTGTAGGTAAACATAAGTCAATAATGAATCAGTGAGGTCTAGGGTATCATTGGATAGCTCTAAACAACGGTTATTTGTTATGCCCTTTCAGACACATTCAGCTCTAAATTACATTTGCGCTATAGTTAGGTAAATGTTGAAATCCTCTACAGCCCTACACAGGTATACTAAAAATCTGTAAAATATTTCAAATGAAAGTATATAATGACGAAATAAAAAGGAAAAGTATCGCTATCACAACTAAGTAGAGTTCACTGTTACTTAAGCATGGGCAACTAAAGTGTCAAGGTTAGTTGTCAAGAAAATTATTCAAGATAAGGTTTATAACGTTTGAATGGAAAATTAGCTAAGCTTTTTTGGAATAAGTTGTTGTGTCTATAGTATCCGTAACAGAACCCTTTAGGTTTTATATTTAACATTAACATATAGTTCAGTTTGAACTGTTTGAGGACTTGAACTCGAAAATACCTGCATAATTTTTCATGGAACATGACTGGAAATCGTATAGCTTATGATAGCCAATATTGCCCGCCAGCTACTGGCGTTTGAATTACTGGTTGTGTTTTCTTATTTTTCATAATACTAACTTAAAAACAAACATCTAAGGTATTCCTAGGAATAACAAAGCACCTTTATAAGCAACCAGCTACTGCCCGTGACTTCATCCACGTAGATTTCTATATTGGTTATTCCGTAGGGATTTTCAAAATTTTCCCTGTCGATAAATTTTCAGGATTAAAGTAGCCTGTGTGTTCCACCAGGGAATAAGCTTTTCCATTCCAAAATTCATCCAAATTCGTCCAGCCATTGCCACTTGAAGGAGCAACAAACTAACACACACACACACACACACAAACTTTCGCATTTATAACATTAAGAAGGATAAAGAAATGTATAAATAAACAATGTCCATTCTGCAGTCCTTCCAAAGAAGGTGGCTAATTGCAATGTAGTTGTCAAACCATTCTATACCCTATTGGTAACCACACTAAATTTAAAATGCTTATATTATTACTATAAAAAAGTTCGTTTTGGCTTAATTGGGACCATTTTATGACTACATTCTTCTTGTGCGTATTTTCTCCTTTGCTGTTTGTCATAAATAAATGATTTTCGTTCTTTCTCTTTTTCTTTTAAGTACCTTCATAGAACTTTCATAACATTTGATGACGTAGTTTCAGTCAAGATCAGTTTCTTAGTATAGCCCCGAGTAACCTGACATTACTTTACGTTAGGTTAGTTTCAATTTTCTTACTTATTCAATGGTGTCTCACATTAAAATCATCAAAAATTTTGTTGTTTAAGAATGCAAGCATAAAAATATATTGAGGTTTCCCAAGTAAAACCCCATAAGTGATATAAATTTTGTTTTAAAAATATTTTTGTAACTTATCAATTTCACCCAGGATCCTTTAAAATATTATATTTTAATTTTTTATGTTTAACAAGGGAACAAAAAATACTCAATTAGATGGTTTTATCTACTAAAATATTTATTTAAATTACTGCAAATTAGTAAAATTTTAAAGGTTTTATACTTCTATAGATACTTGACCAACACAAGCATTAATGTTATTGTACATTCATCATGCTGAGTCACATCTATGCCAACTATGACTTGCATTATAGTAGTAGCAACCAGCCCTGACTTTGCAGACTTTAAAACCCTTTTCCACAGTAAAAAAGTTACTATTCCACAGTAAAAAAGATACTTATTTCTATTAAGAGTGGCAGTAATGGTTGCTAACCTAAACCAACCTTATTAGGAGTTTTAAAAACTTACCAGTTCAGAAATAAATTCCTTGTTACACACCAACACATGGAAGCCTTTGCTGCAGTTCTTGACGCAAGTCTCCAGTACCGTAAGAGTGTACATGACCACTGTGTAGTTTTTTCCCGCACTCTGTGTTAATCTTTTCCTAATGGCTTTTATGGCATCCTTTGGCCCATCTGCAGTACTGTTTATAATATCACATATTTCCATATTAAGACCCCAGTTTTCTGACGGAAGTGAGCCATCTGTAGCTTGCTCTGAAACCAAATTGTTGTGTCAATAGTCAGTATGTTAGGGAGACACACATGAATTCCTTTTATATGTAGTTGCAACATATTACTTTATATTACGTAATTTTTGAGGCACGATAAGCACATCTCCTAACTAGACTGTAAAATTAGTGTATATAGTTCATATAAACATTTACAGTCAAGCAATTAACGAGGGTCAAACTTATTAGTACCAAGGCGATAAATGACAATATATAAACCTCAAATTGAGTGCCTGTACGCAATGTGAAATTGCTTGTTTTCAGAAGCTACATAAATTCACAGTTTTTATTATCATAAAGAGAAACTCGTAAGACTCAGATAAATAGTGCGCAACAAAAAAGAAAGGACCACTGATCACAAGTAGTTTTTCTTGAAATGCCGTCGTTAATGAAACTTGTTAGTAGAAAATAAACCGACACGAACCTATTTTTTGACCGACCGGCGTAGAAAACGGATTTCCTACCCCAAAGAACGACATTTTCCGGGATTTATTGAATATTTATCAAAAAAGATTCCACCGATTTCACTTGTCACTGCAAAACGCAGATGTCACAATAAAGGTTCTTTCGGATGGAAAGTTAAGGTCAATTTTTTTTTCAAGCATTTAGGTTTTCCGATTTCCTTTCTTTAAATTATATAATTGTTTTTATTTGTTATTAATTGTTGCATTGACATAATTTATTTTGTCACTTTATACTTAAGTCATGGCTAAAATAACTAGAATTTGACTCAAAGAACTGCGTTTTGATTCTGCTTTTGGTTTGGTCACAGAAATAGATTATAAGGCGGAAATATTAAAAAAGGGAAAGTCGTGCTATGTTATTTGTTACTTTATTTTTATAATTATTATACAATTTACATACAATACATTGTAGGATTTCAAACGACAATATATTTTGGTTTTAGGTTATGGTGGCTGTGTAATATTAGTTTTCGAATGTTAGTTCAGGTCAGGTATCTTAGCAACTCTTAATGATAAATAAATAAATAAACTAACGTTGTGACATTCATAAAGTGGCATATAGCTCGAAAAACTTATTTGATTTGTACGAAGTTTTACGTTTCACCCTAAATCTGAACTAAAGCTTCTATTACGTTAAAGATGGGAGAAAAAAAACCTGAGAAAAAGAATTTGAACAGTCTAATTATTCACCCAGCTGTTGAACCCGGTGTCATAGACAATGACATGATAACGCGTTGCATCTTGGATTACGGTAAAAAATACCTCTTAAGAACTCGTTTATAACAGAATTAATATCACATTGCTGATATTAGTTTTTCCCGGATAAAGTGTATGTCTATTTCTATGTCTTTCTTCGGGGTTCAAGCTAGCTACATACAAAATTTCAATCCAATCGGTTCAGGGTTTAGCAGTAAAAGGATAACAAACAGACAGACAGGCAGTTACTTTAATTTATTACGTAGGTACGTGCATAAAAAAAAACATAAGTTTCCGCCACTATTTGAAACACCTGTATCCCTGTGGTCTCCCTGTATCTTACTGTACCGTACATTAATATTTACAGTAAATTAACGGTCAACGATACTTTAACACAACCGCAGATACAGTTTTCCTAATATAGGCTTTAAATAGAAATATTTGCTTATCGTTTCTGAACATATTGTAGGGAAGTAATGAAATGGATGTAGATATAGTAATTATAGTATTTTAGTAATAACTATCAATTTACCTTACAGGGTTGTACTTAGAAGTAAGATTCTTTTGTGCAAAATGCAATAAATAAATAAATAAATATAGTACCTGATGATGCTGATGGCAGTATAAAAAAAAAGGGGTGATAGACGGTCGAGTAAGTACGCCGTACTTATGGCTCGGCGACCTTACTCGCCTGTGTGTCACCCTAAGTACCTACGCGAACTTCTAAAGGTTAACACAGGCGATAAAGGTCGACGAGCTTTAAGTAGGTACGCGTACTTACTCGCACGTATATCTGGGACTTATTGCTACATTTGCCACCCATTTACAGGTCCTACGGAAGAAGCTGGTAGACTTTTCGCGGAAGAAGGTGTCCATTTCGACGAGGCCGAGATACTTCGATTGGAGTTCCAGAATATTCTTCGAATCGACCACCTTTGGATGCTAACATCTCTCAGAAAGTTAACGTTAGCGCACAATTGCATAGAAAAAATTGAAAACCTAGAACAGTTGACAGGTCTCAACGAATTGGACTTGTCTTTTAACTACATAGAAGTTATAGAGAACCTAGACGAGCTGGTCAACCTTGAAGTGTTGACACTGTTTCATAATAAAATTAGAAAATTGGAAAACATGGAGGCTTTAGAGAAATTGCTTGTGTTTAGCATTGGCGATAATCTCATTGAGGATTACAAAGAGGTTAAGGAATAATAAATTACCTAGAAATAATGAGTCAATGATAATTTATGCCCTCAGTACGTTCACCTAACAAGTATTGAGGAAAGCAAGGCATCAAAGGCACGAATACAGGGGTAGAGCTTAAGGGAGGGTTAATGATTGCAATGGTCAATTTGCCCTCCCCTTCCTTAAGCC
The DNA here is from genome assembly GCA_963966035.1 of Acleris laterana. Taxonomy (NCBI): domain Eukaryota; kingdom Metazoa; phylum Arthropoda; class Insecta; order Lepidoptera; family Tortricidae; genus Acleris; species Acleris laterana. The sequence continues at coordinate 6,125,278 of OZ014450.1, read as the reverse complement.
TCCCCAAAATATATGGATATAACTTACGCTTCATTCATTCATAGCTAGGCCTGTTGAGCACTCCTGTCTTTTTTTATTAGCAAGTTCAGCTGAATTCGATAACTTTGTGGCCGCGAGCGCGAGCGAACGATTTGCCAAGTTATAGCGACTTATTTTTTAAAGGACCTAGACAAATTCAAATTTAAAACTGGCAGTTCCATACATCTGAGCACAAGTACCTAATTCTGTACGATACACTTAATCTACATTTTTCTCTTTCCTGCATGTTATCCTCAATATATTGAAGTGAACATTTTAATTATATTGTTCATAATTATATTTATTTAATAATTACCTTTACTTAGATGTCGTATCTCCGAAGATTCCGTTTCTTGCGATCAGTAAGCTTCAGGGGCAACCCGTGCTGCGATGATCCGATGACCTATGACTTTCTCCGGTCGGCCCTCGTCAAGGTCACGTACCTGGACTACAAGACTATCACTGAAGAGGAGAGGGAGAAAGGTGTAGGACTATTCAGGTGCGTCATTAATGGCTACAACTATATTTTGTTACCAAAATATCAAATATTTCCTAAAAATATTCCCTGCATTTACCCGTATTTGTATTCCTAATGTCTGTTTCATCTAAAATGATGTGATAGCTCATATAAACACGTATTACTTACACTTATTTCTTTAACTTTACATATACTTAACTTACGTTTTACATATGCTACATTAGTACAAATCTAGCGATACTGTTTAGGAATTTGAATAAGTGATTGAAATTACGAAATACTGATGTGGCAGAGGTCATCCTAGAAGTCCAGAGCTTGATTATTTTTTTTCGGCAAGAAGAAGGCCCGCGAAATCTTGTTAATTCCGGAACCACTGTTAAATAGAGAGATTAGAAGACAAATGGTCTAGTATGAGTGATATCACGTTGTTACGTGTAGGTACTACGTTTATTTATTTAACCTTTATGGCACAAAAAAAGTACAAATGGCGAACTTAATGCCTAATGGCATACAGAAAATAAAAAAAGTGGCGCACAGAAAAAGAAAGACAGAAAACAAAGCAAAGAACGTTTCTAAGTTTACATGTGTTATTTTATTATTTTAAGCTTTTAGGATGTACTTAATTATGAATTTATGACCAGAGGTTTACTCCGAAAACTCGACGAAGCGGATGAAAAAGCGGAAAAAGAAAGGGTCGCTAAAGAGGAATACGATGCACAAGTAGAGTTCTACGCTATGTCGTTCGTGGAGTACCTGACTGGGCCAGAGCTGGTGATTTCCATGTTCGAGAAAGACGTGGATGGGATGCTCTTGCTTGGAGTGGGGGGCGAGCTGCTTGGATACTACGAACAGTAAGTTCAGTATAGTTAAGGCGCAGTTTCAACAGGATTTACCCCTCATGCTTGTAGGTATAGTCTGTGCCAATTGAAACTGGCAATAATGTAAACACAACCAAACGAACCGATTTACTAATGATTTATCCACTTGATTAAGTTTAATATTCAATAACTATCAATTATAAGTTATTTTAAATTAAAATACGCTTGATGAATGTTTTTTTTATTTTTATGGCATAGTGAAGACAAACGAGCACACAGGCCACCTGATGGTAAGTGGAAACTGTGACCCATAGACATTCGCATTCACAAGACTGCAATGCAATCCTAAGACTGCAAACGCGTTGCCAACCCTGAGGACTAAGATGGAATGCCTCTATGCTAGTCATTTTGAGGTTATGTGTCCAACAGTACTAATTTGTTTACATCTTTGGCAATTCCAATTGACACAGACTATAGCAATCAATTGACAAGTTGTATTGACGTTATCGAGCTGGGATCTACTGCAGCGATGCAATGTATCACGAAAAGCGTGCGGGCTATCGACCAATGAAACTGAGCCGGAGTTTTAGTATAACACAGTAGGTACCTACGACTAAAGCGAAAAAACTGGTCAAGTGCGAGTAGGACTCGCGCCCCGAGGATTCCGTCCGCCGCACAGTAGCTATTATTAAATTAGATTTTGAATTGAATCAGCGCAAAACCAACTTGTTTTTTTTTTGTATATTTTGCGGTTCTTCCTCAGGGTTTGTACTAAAATCATACCAAATTAGATTCTTGTATCTTTGTACCGTTGTTACTATACAACAAAAATAAAAATGCTTTGAAAAAAAAAAATTCTTGTTTTATTTTTTATATCAGTGGGAGGCAAACGAGCATGTAGGTTACCTGATGGGAAGTAAACACCACCGCCCATATAAACACCATCAGCTCAAGAAGAGTGGTCGGTTCGTTGCCGGCCAATAAGGGAGATGTGATGTGTGTTGTATGGTAATTATTTCAATTAAATAAAATAAAAAAGTAAGTCCGCCGCAATAACACATTCTGAAAACAAAACAACCTGCTATCTATGACGGTTCAAAAGATCTACAGTTTTATAAAATTAACTGACGGACGAACGGACGAACGAGGCGAAACTAACGCCCCGCTTCGAGCGTCCACTCAGGCCGTACACTAAGCTAACCTGTCGTGTTGGCTTGGCAGGTACAAAGATGAGTACGTGGAGACGATGGCAAAGCTGGTGGAGTTCGCGCAGACAGCCTACAACGAGCGCCAGCACGAGATCAAGCTGTTCAGGGACCTCGTGCTGAACGCGCTCGCTGATAGCGTCGAGAGAAGCAAGGGGTAAGGGTACACAAACGAGCTCATCATATTAGCTAAACGGGTACTTTTGAGCAAGTACGGCTTAGTTTAATACCTAGCTTATGTTTACAGCAATAGCAACGTACTAGCACATCTATACTAATATTATAAATCTGAAGAGTTTGTTTCTTGGTTGGGTAGAATGCGCTAATCTCAGGTCTGATTTGAAAAAATATAAATATTTCAGAACGCACTTTTCGTCACAAACCTATGGTTATTGCCAATAACCATAGGTTTGTGACGAAAAGCGCGTTCTGAAATATTTATTGGTCTCCTAGTGAACGGATAGACGAATTTCGATTTTGTTACTAATCCAGACTATATTACACGAGCTTCAATATTAAATTGCAGTATGATAGCAGATTTCGAATTGAAGAAGAAACCCCTAGTTGCCCAGATGCAAGAGATTATAACAAAGTTTAAAGCAAAACAGGCGACTGTGGAGCAACTGGAGCCGAGTGTAATTGACCTGACCGAGGCCTTCAATGAGGTCCTGTACGAGATGTGGAAGGGGCTCATGCTGGCTGAGATGCAGCTGTATGAACAATGCGAGGTATAATCAACTTGATTTTGTTAGAAGGATAGGATTTGGAATGAGGTTATCCGCCAGAGAACCAAAGTTATCATAGCTCACCGAATTAGCAAGTTGAAGGGGTTGTGAGCTGGTCAGCAGTCAAATTACTGTTGTACATGCCCTAAAACGCAAACAGATTTTTCAAGTTTTTCAGTTGAATATTGAATTTTAACTGGCACGCTATAAGGAACCGTGTTACCGTTTAAACTGCAGTATATTCATTATTTACCGCAGTATACTCAGTATTGTTCTTCCAAATCAAGTTAAAATGCAGGAAAGAATTTCTTATGCCGCAAACTAGTCTGCAAAATTAAATGTAAAATATTTTTACCTCATTTTATTCTGCACGAGTGTACCTTTTTATCGTGCAGTAACTCTCATCATATTGTTTTTTTTTTCTAATAATAACCCAAATTTGTTTTTTCTTCGTAACTTTATTTTTTCTTGTCACTTAGTCCTCGCGGCAATCAAAACATTTACAAGTTCACCGTACAAACTGATTATTAAATAAAACCAGCATAAATAAGTTTTTCGCGGTTTTCTCGCTACCGCCGTTGTTCTCATACTGCGTTTTAGGCCTGCATGGTAGATTAGGCGTAGAACCGACAACCGTTGCGGTAAACGGATTCTCAAGTGGAGACCGCGAATCAGGAAACGCAGTCTAGGACGCCCCAAGACCAGCTGGAGCGATGATTTCCGCAGAATGGCTGGTAGTCGGTAGTGCTCAGTGGTGGTGGAAATGGTGTGGCCTATGTCCAGAAGTGGACTAGGCTGCTAAAGACTGTATCGTTAAGTATAAATACAACTTTACGTAGTCGTCTTTCTTTCCTAAAGTATTTTTTAGATTTAAATGTACATGTGTTTAATTAGTGCTTTTATTAGGTACACATTTCATCCTGCGGGCTTGACTTGAGGCATATGGTTTAGTCAAAATTTACCGAATCCATCTGAGTGATGTTAACGAAAGTGGACAAATAGCAAAATAAATTTTACTGTTTGCGAGCTAGACAACGTAACCAAAAAAAATTATCATACTACGCAAACCATAATTACACATGATTCCCAAAGTAAAACATCTGAGCATTCTCTTTAATTTATTTTTAATAAAAAAAAGGCATGGATGGCGATGGGCGGTGGCCATTTTGAGAATATGGCATATTACTCATTACAACTCCGACTTTGACATCTATTATAACTATTAAGAAGCGTTTCTTTCGACGTGTTTTACCGATGGTTAGACGCCACGATTGTCCATAGTGCTTGGGTCTGGCTGAGACCTTTGGTTAGTCTCCCTCCTCCCGCTCGCACCAGATATTGATGGGAAACCAAAACATTACGTAAAAAGTCGCTTTTGTGTGAAAGTAAAAATCTATCATATTTATTCTGCGGATGCTCATTCGGGTAAACATGAAGGGGACACTTAGTTCACATGTTTTGGCTGCATACCAACCTATTGCATTTTAAAATTATACTATAGGAGTTGCTGAAATACTTCAAATTGAGCTCAATAGGCTTGTCCGAAATATATTTTGGGGACGATTTTGAAAGCATCATAAAGTCTCCAAGACACAAAAGTTAACCATATTATATCAGATGAAATGGTTAAAAAACACCTGCAGGTCATATCCTCACAACATTGTAATTTAAAATAATACGGATGTCAAAAGTTAGACTAGGTTTTGTATGTATTTATACTAAACGATACAGTCTTTATAGGAAGATGATGACATCTGATTTAGGCAAGAATCTATTCCACTACTGTATACGACACCTATCTTTAGGTGCATCCATCTTGATCCACTAACTTACTGGATCAAAGTATTTGGAATCCGGGATACCTAAACACCATTATGACCCGTATCGCTGTCGCATTAGAATTTTATGAGCGACACGTGAAGCTTCAACGTTTTAAAGTAGCAACATACCCTAAAAAAAAATGGGTAAAAATTCGATTCATGTTGCGAAATTCACTCTGAACAGCATCTTTAATTTTTCCATGCTCCTTTACTTATAGCTACAGATGGAATTTGAATAGTAACCCTACCCCTTTAACCCCAGGAGTCCCGGGTCCAGTTCTCAGTGAACATGACGGAGATGATCAACAAGTTGGCGGAGGCGGCCCGCAACGCCTTTGGCATGTGGCGCGAGATCGACGGGCTTTGGTGCATGCGCCAGCTGGAGACGCTGACCAAGCTCCTCGGCAACAAGGTTATGCTGGGAGACGCGTCGCCGGAACTTTTCGCGGTGAGTCTTACTGCTCTATGGTACGACTTGTGATAATGGAGTTGAGATGATGAGGCTCATCATCTCATCAGATGAGCGTCAGTTAGATCTGATAGCGCGCATCACTCATCAGTGTCATCATCAGGCAGTCGGTATATTTCCAACTCCCTACTTGAAGCCCAGACATCAAACCTAATTGGGTGATTGGTAAATCTTCCTTCAAAGCAGCTGGAGGCCTCCTGCAACTCATTCGGCTTGTAGTGTGAGGTTATTTAATTTTGTCTACATGCAATCAATGATTCACTACGTTGACTACGGATACAATAACAACGATGCACTAAATTCGAAATTTTAAATGTCGGACTTCGAAATAAGAGGTTAAATCGGGAAAAAATCGACGCTAAGGAACGACTTATTTGTCATTTTAGGTACCTTCTCTGGGAGCGGCCGTAAGACATGAATGTATAGTCGACAAAGAAAGTATTTTACCACACAAATAGAGTCGAAAAGTGGTAAAGGAGTTTCTTGGTGGACTATTACAGTAATACTATTTTCTTGATAGCGATCGGAGTTGCGCAGCCAGCCTATCTTGATTAAATATTTACTGTTGAAACCGGCCAAGTAAATTGGACGACATCTGGTCCTTCGAACCGGATGTAAAGATTCACCCAATTACAGAATTTATTCGTTTTAATACATAGTTAGGATTACCTTATGTTCAATAAAATAATTATTTAGCTCTTTGTAGCCGAGAGATGCCGCGCTGGGGCATGTTTCTCAAAGCTTTCAAATTAATAATACTATCCCATACGGTACCTTAACCTAGTAGAAAACTGTACTGCGCTGCCTCTTATTGCCTGTCTGGTAAGTTATCCGAAAAAGGCCCCTGATATTGATTGTCCAGGTAATGATGGACCGTGATGCCATGATGAATCACGTGGCTCAGTCGTCGGACAACCACAGCCGCTTCATCGACGCGCGCGAGGACTTGCTCATGACGCGCTCCAACAACTGGCGGGACGAACTCGTCAATGGAACTAATGAGTGAGTTCACTATTCAATCAAATCAATATAACATTAACCCAATTTACCCGGGGGAAATGCAATTTAGCCAGGACGGGTTATGTCAGACTTGCACGGACTAAAACCCCCGGGGCGTTGCGCCAATCACTTTAGGAGAGGGCTACGGGACCCTTGATTGGATGCCCTTTGAGCTCTTACTAGGCCCCTTGCCTACTCTGCTGAGGGCACCCTGGAACACAGCAGGGGCCCTCCAGCTCAGGACCTGCAGGTAAGACAAGGCTCTCTTGCGCCAAACTGTTAGGCCCTACGCCTACTGCTTCCAGCTCCTATTCAATAACGTAACCAGAGACCAAACAATAATTTGGTGGCAGCTGAATCACTTTTGGAGATTCTTGATTCTCTGAGCTTATAGTAGCATCAAACGTAATCGTGTTAACAAACTTGATAAGAGTTTGTTTACCTGTTATTACAGCTGAGCTGAGGATGAATAATACATTATAGTTTTACTTTTACCTGCGATTTTTAACAAAAATCTACGAAATTAACAAGTCAAATCCCCCCCCCCCCCGCTTGAGTTAAAACAAAACTTTCAGAGGTAGGTACTAACAGTCTTAGGGCACATTTCCACCTGTAAGGAAACTTCGGCAAGAAATGGCCGACAGTGGCTAAGATTAGTTTCTACTTTCAAAGGGCATTGGGTAAATTTGTTTGAAGAATATTGTAATATTTTTTTTCAGCGGCCACGGATGATTTTTACATAGTTATTTAGAGGACCTCGAAATACACATAGATATATATAATTTATGGCATTAAATAATATAAGAGCGAAGATATTAAAGATTTAAATAGGTATACCATTTTGATAGGTACTAAAAGTACGCCCAGGTATGAATATTTAAATATCTCGGCTCCGATGCACTTAAGAGCATTACATTACATGACAAAATATGTTTATTTTGAATAATTCTATCATAATTTACCACGTTTACGAATGGCCGCTCACCTTTAAAAATGTATGACTTTTACAAATGACAACACTTTTACTCAAACCTCTTTGTGTCGGACATTTCTCCAGAAGTTTTTTTGGAGGAGGAAACGCAGCCTTACTTACACCCGTATTTATAGTCAAGAAAAGTAATTACTTGAGTAAAAGTAATGACTTAAGCAACGATTTTTATATGACTTTTGACACTACTAATACTCAAGTAATTACTTTTCTTCACTATAAATACGGGTGTTATTCTTATTTCTAAACTCGAACGAGGCATCACACTTGGGAATCGGAGTATCTGCAAATTTTTGCAACTAGGTAAATTATTATTTGCAGAAACGAAGTCAAACGTAACCGGGACAGGGTCCTTGAAATAAATTACTTCATAGACAACCAGAGAGAGGAGTGGACGGATATGCATATGCAGCTCACAGAGTCTGTAGACCCGGAAACAGCTGCATTACTGGGCGACGACTTCTGAACAGGATAGTCATATTCCAATAAATACACCAAATAAAGGATTGTATACACGATAAAATATATTTTCTCTTTTATATACAATAAGATAAAGATTGCACAGAGGTAAAGAGTGACACAAAAGTGTTTTATAACTTGCACAATTCACTACATTGTATTTTTTAATTCGTTTTTTGAATTTGGCACCAATATACTCATACCCTTACTCGTGACATGTAATGCAAACTAGGTATAATTAATAACAAAAAAAATACCTAAAATCTGAATTAAAGATGTTACACTTATGGAATTTGTTACTTACGCAGTATTTCACGACGATATGTCCATGAGCTCCCTAACCATTAAGTGGTCAGTCGATATTATTTATACAGTAGTAGTACATAATATAAGTAAGGCTATATTCAGACAAACAAGAGTTTATTATAATAAAGTCTCACTTTCATTTGGTTGAATCAAGCCTAAAGGTCATCGTACATTATTACAATGCTCCGGTACTAGATCAGCACCGCCTCAACACAAATTTAAACATCGAAAAACTTTAATCTATGTTAGTACGAATCATTTTTCAGTCGACGTCGCGAGGCCCGCGCCCTTTGGTTTTTACAATAACTTCACAATATATCTTACTAAGATTAAAGCTCACCTTTCAATGTTTCACTTTGAGCTGAGGTGGTGATGATCTGGCGCCGGGGGGTTGTACAGTCAACATCCAAAGTAGCTCCGCAGAATAACATGCTCAAAATGATCTAAACATGACGAATTCTCTTGACAATAGAGTCGAGTGCAGATTATTTTTTGACCTCTTCGGTTGCGTAGATACTTCTGCTGCTGACTGTAGTGTGCGATGACCATTAGTGGTATAATCTCAACACACAAGATATATCTTTGCCTGTTGACAGTTGCTGTCCCCAAGCCGCATCGCCTGTTGCTGACAAATTGCGGAACACATGTACAGAGTGGAATTTATTGTATTTTCAAATTATCTAATCTCTCTATTCATCTTTCTTATTGATTGTGACTAGTGGGTATTAGACACTCGGCATTACTTAGCAGCTTTCTGTTTCATCATTTGGATGTACATTTCCAAAGCCTGTTGCACTTGGGGATTCTTGAGGAACTGAAGGAACTCGGCAGTGTCCTGCTGACGAATTTTCTGCATCTTCAGTAAAGGTTCCTGCCTTATTTTTAGTTTAGTCATGGTGCGGGCTAGGGGTGGAATCCTATCGAACTTGCTGATGAATTTCTTACACTTTGCTACGGCATCGGCTTTATCAGTGGCCGTTTCGTCGATCATACCAACCTGAAAAGGTAAAAATATTGAGTATGTGGTATGTGGTATTTTAGGGACTGTGCAAACCTGCGGATGGCAGGTTAGACTCTATACAAAAACCAGTCAACTCCGAGTCGGACTCGTACACTAATGGTTCCGTATCATCCTTGTGATTTATTGTTTGAAAAACACACAGCTAAATTCGCAGATATTCCTTATTACTAGTCCACACAAAAAAAATACCTTCATTGCTTCCTCAACAGTGAACAGCTTGGCCGTGGTGAGGGCAAGCTCCGCATCTCTGGTACGAATGGTGTGGCACATGGTATCCATGAACCACAGAGGAGCAACAATGCCCAGAGCGGTCTCGTTGAGCCCAATGGTGAACTTACCACTCACCATGACTCTGTATTCACAGGACATGGCAAGCAGGCACCCCCCTGCTGGGGCGTGGCCCTGGAAAAATATTTTTTTAAAGTTTAATATGGCTTAAGACAACACAATGACGTATATGGGTAAGGCCACGGAGCGTTCGAACCGCCCCCGCGAGAGTGTTACCAAAACAATACATGTAACCTTACAAAAAGCATTTATTTTCCAGGTATTATGTAAGAACCTAATCATAACTACCTATTGTAATTAAAAATAAATGCCACAGACATAAATCTTTGTCTATTTTGGTAACACACAAGACAGGGCGGTTCGAACGCCCCGTGGCCTTACCCTTATCCTACTATGAGTATCACCCGTAAAGGATGAATATTAATATCTTAATTATCATTATCTTTACATCTTTATTACATAGAATAAAACAAAGTCTGTGTATCTGCTTACTCCTCCTAAACCACGCAACAGGTTTTGATGCAGTTTTCACCATCAGTAAGATATTTTTTACAGAAGGTTTTTATGCGTAATAAATTCTAGTTTATGGATGGGTGTTACAGAAAACTCACATACGAAGTAACATTCACCAATAGGTTAATCAAATTGTATAACTAACTCCGTTAATCACTAATTGGTCTGCACTGTAGAAATATTGTATATATCTGTATCAAATACATAATATACAGGGGGTTGTTCAACTCATGAAGTATCCCTAAATAAAATGATTTTATAGTACAAAATGATCTTACATTGATAGCAGCAGCAGTTGCAAACTTGAATCCAAACAGCTTAATCCACACTTCCTGCAGCGTAGTCCAAAACTCCTCTGCTCTTTTCAAGTCCGGTTTGTACATCTCCATAATGTCAAGGCCTGCTGAGAATACTGTGGGTGATGCCTGGAATAACATACATACCCTTAATACTGCTAAATTAAATTTACTTGAGAAGCGCTGGACAAATATGGCAATTTTTTAATGTTTATTATAAGTAGTACCCATAAGAGAAAAAAATTGGGCATGCCAATATATGTCAGGCCAGCTAGCTACAAATAAAAAAGGTCTAACATAAAAACAGTGCCATACTTCATTTATGCAACGGGGTGTAAACACAAGGTACGGTCAGAGCCAAAAGTTGCTTTACAGTCATGGAAAAAATGACATCAAAAGTACATAAAGTGATCATCTACTGATGACGCTGACTGTACATGGCTTAAAGGGAACATATTTATTTCCATTTGTGGTGAATGAATGTGTACTTATAAAAATATATTTTTTAACTCACAGAAGTCAAGATCATGCCTTCGGGCTTGTTCTTAGATACATCGTCGAGCGACTTATTGAGAGCCTGCAGCAATTCCAAGTTGAGGCTGTTTACTGGCGGCCGCTGCATAGTCATAACAGCGACTCCATCATTGTCGGCCACGTCTACCATGGGACCCGCCGACGCCGACATCGGTCGACATGCTGGCACAAACCTGGCCACCTGCCTCGCTAGTTGCCTCAACGGAAACATTCTAAAAAAAAGTTAGTTTGAAAATAGAACTGTGACTGGCCACTTGACTAAAAGTTTAAAACTTAAATACCACTGTATAAATATAAGAAGCAATTGTTTTAAATATATAGAACAAGTTCAAATTGAGTCAATCGCTAAATCCTGACCTTTTATTCAAATTGATACTATTCGATTATTTAAACCTGGACCTTTGGACTCCCGTATTATGTTAGAGTTGGTTGTATCGTAGATCGCAGGTGTTTCCCAATTCCCAACAGCAGGTTGTCAACTTGACGTTTGTCAAAATTGGTGGATAACTATATTCGTAAACGCTTAACAAGAATTCGTTATATCGAAGTGTGATAATTATGATGAGTAGGTAATTACCTACCTATATTCCTATATTGTACCTATAGTCAAAGTCGTTTTACTAAATAAATAAAAGTATGTTTAGAGTTTAGGAATAAAATTTGCGATACAGTTTATTTTATGTAATCAATCGCTGCAGTTAAAATCAAGTGGTTATTACCACTTAAAAATAGTGTAGGAACATTTTTTTGTTAATTAATTTCGTTAAAGCCTAAACCTAAAATTTTGTAATTACAGAATAAGGTAAGTAAATTTTCTTTCGAAATTAGTTGTTTTAAGACGTACTTCCATGACTTCTATAAGATATCAGGTTGAAGTGTGGTTTAAACAACTGATAAGACCTCAGTGCAAACTACATGTTAGAGCGAATTCCATTTATAAAGTGTAGTGCCAATCGATTTATTATTGTCAGGTAAAGTAATAATTGATACAGATGAGTACGTACAGACCTACAGAGTGAAGTAACTGAAAGTTAAATGTAGTTTAAATGGGATATAAAATTATCTTTATATCCCATTCAATACTCTTTATATCAATAAATAGTACACAGAGGCTCTAACTTAGAAAAAAAATGTGTCATAAAATCTAAACATTGAAGTCGTCAAAAATATCAGAATCTCTAATGCCATTGACTATAATATGATATGACTGTCCATTCGCCATCAAATAGGTGCGCATATAAAGTGTTTAAAAATATCACGCGTGTTATGATATTTTTGAGCACTCACTATATTTTTGGTGGCGACTTGTAAGACCCAAGAATCAAAAAACACAAAGAACGCTGGTTAATTAATATAAACATTATTACGTTGCATAGAAACATATCAGCAAATTAACATATTTTTAATTGGGTTTTCTTAGAATGTTTCCATTAAGGCAACTCGCGAGGCTCGTGCCGAGGATTGTACCAGCATGTCGACCAATGTCGGCGTCCGCGGGAACCTTAGTGGACGTGGCCGACAATGATGGAGTCGTCGTGGTAACTTTAAATCGGCCGCCGGTCAACAGCCTCAATCTCGAATTCCTGCAAGCAATCAACAAATCACTTGACGAAATAGCAAACAACAAACCTAAAGGCTTGATTTTAACTTCTGTAAGTACGATGTCGGGCTATTTCCACCAGTTACTACTTTGTTTCCCCTGGTAACAACTAGGGCTTATTCCTGGGTATTAAAAAAAGTGACGGTAACTATTTTATTCCCAGAATCAGAATCAGAATCAGAATCAGAATATCATTTATTTGCCTACTTTGTGTACTACATAAAATGTCCCTAGGGCCGGTGGGCCGTGTAGGGGTGCGTCAGCTAACTTATGTCCTAGTGGATCTGTGTTTGCTGTGTTCTATTTATTCGTAATAAATTTATACAAACAGATTACGGGTTACGTTGATTTTGTGTGCTTACAGACTATGGTATTCTAAGGGGACGCGGGGTTTTCGTTTTATCGATAGGCCACCGCCTATGTACTTTTTTATTAGGGTCATACAATATTTCGCCTATTCTGTAATTAACCCTTAGGGGGTTGAATTCGCCGTACGCCATGTATGCGTCGCCGGGGGTTTCAATGTCTTTTATTTGTAATCTTGCGATATTTTCCAGCATCTTGGTGTTGAGGTCCTCGGCACGTAGGTGCCAGGCTTCGATGTCAGCCATCTCCCAGATCGCTTCTGTGGGTGTTCGTCTTGGTAATTGTGCGGCGCTTTTCAGTGCCATTCTATATTGGCGTTCAATTTTGCACAGGTTTGTTGCGCTGTACCTAGAGAGTAGTTGCACCACTCCGTATTAGTCTAGCAGCGGTAGGATGCAGGTCTGTATGATGGCCAATTTCGTTTCCAGTTCTGTCCTCGCATAGTATCCTATTATAGGGCTAAGGGCTCCTCTGACTTGCTTTAGTTTTTTCACTACCTTCTCGGTGTGTTGGTTCATCTTCATGTGTTTGTCGAAAATGACGCCGAGATATCTGATCTGTTTTTGGTAGTGCAGCGTTTGTAGTTTCAGTTTCACCGTTGGCTGGTATTTTTTCTTTTTCGAGAACATGATGCACTCAGTTTTATCTATATTGCACTTGAGTCCCCATCTCGTATAGTAGTCAACGATGGCTTCCGCTGCCCACACAGCGCGTATGGTCGCATGGTCTGGGTTCGTGGCTCTATTAAGTATGCAGAGGTCATCCGCATACTGTGAGAGTTTGAGTCCTCTGATGTGGTCGTGTATGTCCCAGATGTCATGAACGTACAGATTGAAGATGACTGGCCCCAGGATAGAGCCTTGTGGCACGCCGTGAGGTATCGGTTTGTCGTCGGTTTCGGTGGTTCTGAATCTACTTTTCAGGTTTCTATCTGAGAGGTAGTTTTCAATTATTTTAATGACATTGTTGGGGACATCTTTATTTTGAAGTTTGTTGATCAGGCCCTTGTGGTTGATCGAGTCGAAGGCCTTCGAGAGGTCCGTAGATATCATGGAGACGCTATCTCCCGCGGCTAGCGCGTCAGTAATTATTTTTCCAGTACGTAGGATCTGGGTCGCTGTTCCCCTTGCCCTCGTGAAGCCATGCTGGAATGGTGGTTGCAGCCGGTCGACCGTAGCAGTGAGTCTTGTCAAGATCAGTCGCTCACAAAGCTTGCCCATGATGTTGAGCAGTGTGATTGGGCGGTACGATGATGCCTGACGGTGATCTTTGCCGGCCTTGTGCAGAAATATGCACACGCCGGTTTTCCAACGGTTAGGGAAGTACCCTGTGGACAATACAAAGTTCGCGAGAGGCACGAATGCGTCAGTGAAGACTTCTCCCCCAAGTTTGAGGGCGTCTGCCTTGATTCCGTCTGGACCTGGGGCCTTCTTGTTTTTGAATTTGCTTAGTGCGCGTTGGACTTCGCTCTTACACGTTAGGTCAAGCGGTTGAAATGGAGTCGTCTTTTCGGTACCCTCATCGTCTTTTGCTATCTTGGCCTCTTTCATTATGGCTGTGTCGGTGAGTGAGTCGATTGTTTCTCTCTCCGTACTGCATCCCGTGATGTTTGGTAGTTTGGCAATTGGCTTTTTCATGTTCCGTTGGATACGCCACATTTGTGATCTGTTGTCTCGCGGATCTTGAAGTTTGTCGAGCCAGCCCTTTTCAGAGTATTCCTTCAGGGCTTTTTCGGCCTCTTTCTTGGCAAGGTTGTAGAGTGTGCGTGTTTCGAGTTGGAGTCTGAGGCTGCAGTGTCTTGCTTGCCATTTGATTTGTTTCAGTTTATTTCTAAGATCTATTTTATCATTGATTTCCTTCGGTAGTAGTTCCTGTCTTGTTGCTCTTTTGAGGGGGGCGTGAGTGTCGAGGGCTGCGACAATTGCATTTTCCACTGTCTCGACATACTTCTCGCAGTCGGCTTCGGTGGTGATGTCTCCGTTGAGGTCACGGAATCCTTCCCACATTGTCTGTTGGTATGCGTCTCTCAGTTCTTCGTCCTCGTAGATTTTCTTTGTGTTACGAGATAGGTGTTCTTCTACATTGTGTTCAATCCTCACGGTTAGCAGCCAAGGGAGGTGGTCCGAGCCAACACTCTCTACCTGCTTAGCGTCCGCTTCGAGCTGTTGGTGTGTTATTATAGCCAGGTCCAGAATGGTGTTGCCTTGGCTAGTGGGTCTAGAAGGTGCGTTTGCATGTTTCAGCGTGCAGATTCCATCCTTTATTGCTTTCTTTATGATGTTACCGAGGCCGACGTTTCTCCTGTGGCCTAGGGTGTGCATGCGTAGGTTCATGTCGCCGATGATGATAGATGGTTCGTCGGCTAGGGTCTCCTCTAGTTCTTCTCTGGCGTGGTGTTGGTTTGGAATCTGGATATAGATTCCTTTTATCTTGATATATTGTCCGGTTGTGTGGTTTGTAAACAGTTTGATGCCCACACCTTCTATCTTCTTGTTTTCGTCGGTCCAACCCGGTGTTACTTCCGTTTCGGCCCATCTTAGTCCCCTCTGTATGTACATGGCCGTGGCTAAGTGTCTTTCTAGTGTGTGGGTGAGTTTGTCGTATCCTTTTAAGTCGTATCTTTGTTTGTCGAAGTCGATCTTGCACTCGTTGAGTATGATTATAGCCGGTCTGTATTTCTCGACTAGTGTTTTTATTTCTATGAATTTGTTTCTTACTCCTTGGGTGTTCAGGTGTAAGATTTTAAAATTCTGTATTTTTTTATTTTTCTGATTAGCCATTGAAATGCGAATGTGTCTTATTTATTGTGTCGATCAGCCTAATCAGTGTCTGTTGCATCTGGATCTGCATCTGGTAGAGGCCCTCGAGTGTGAGACCGCTTATGGTCGGCGGTGCTTGTTCTGTGGATGGTTGTTGATGTGATGGTTCTTTTTGTGGCAGACTAGGGAATAGCCTCATGTTTGTGATGTCTGCGTATCTGACACCCGGTCTTACCACTGAGCGTTTGATTCTCTCCTCTCTCTTTGTTTGTTTAGCCTTTGCTTGCTCTATTTGCCTCGCAATCATGTTTTTGAACACTGGGCATTTGACGTTGTTCGCACCGTGATCTTCTGTTTTGCAATTTTTGCAGACTTTCGTCGTTGTGCCTTCGGGTGTAGTGATGAGTATCTGCGGTTCCTCTTGTTTGCCGTAACACGATTGCTTGGAGTGGTCGAATGCATAGCACTTTTTGCACTGTACAATGTGACTTGGGTTTTCTCTGAATGCCTCGACCTTGATGGAGGGAGCACAGAAAAATTTCCTATCGGAGGTTTTGAAGGACTCCAGGATGTCTCTAGATTTGTATTTGCCATCGAAGATGAGTAGGTGTATTTTCCCTGTTCTCCCTAGTGGCTTGATCACTGTTGGTTTGACGCCGATGCAGTCTACTATTTCGTTAGCGATGGTGTCGGCGTCTTCTCCATAAGTCTCATTTTTAAGCACAATCCTGATCGCCGGCTGTCTGTCGGCCTTCGGTTTTGGTGCGATTACCCTATTTATCCCGCAGGCATTGAGCGTAGTGAGTATATTCTCACGGGCCGTCGCACTGTCGGGGTTGATTTTCATTTGACTACCCATAACGCTGAGCGTCGAGCTGGTTTTCGCTACTATGTCTCGGATTTTCTTCAGTGTGTCTCGATTTTTAGTTGCGTTTTCATCCCTGATTATTATAGTAGGGATGTGGTTGTTCCTCTGTGTCGGTGTTGTAGTACTATTGTATACGCACGTCCGTTTTCGTTTGGCTCCTCTGTTCTCTGTTTGTATTAACTCGTGTTGATCTAATTGTAGTACCTCGTATCGATTGGTGACTGGTATTCTAAATTGTGAAACACCGACCTGGCTGACTTGCGCGTTGAGGTTGCTGTCGCTCGTCGTTTTTAGTACTTTGGACCCGTCTGTAATAGGAGCAGGGGTTATCGACACGTCAGGCATACTTTGTACTGTGCCTGCGCACCTGGTACTTATTTGTGCGGTTTGGCCTTTTGCGTTTTCGCTGTCCTTGTTTAGCGCGGGCGCATACACGTACCCGCTTTCCCATTGTCGTATCGCGCCGGTGGGCCGAGCTTGATTGACGGTAGGGGGCGCTCGCGCGCCGCCGCTTATCTGTGGCCTCGCTCGGTGCTCGTGGTGCACCGGCGCTTGCTGGCCAGTAGTAACGTAGGTACTTGGCGTTTGGAGCGTCCTAGAAGGTTCGATGTTTTTTATCGCCCTGCTTCCGCGACTCTTATTCCTTCTTGGTCTCCCGGTAGCCGAAGGTGATTTCGCGCCTTCTGGAATGAATTCAATGAGTGCGCACTGGTTTTTCCCGCGTTTACAGATGAACCACTCCTCGGATGAGAAAGTCTCGATAGGTATGGTGGTCAATTCCTTCCTGGTTTTACAGCCGATACATGGGCGGATGTTCTTTACGCCGGTATTCAGTCCTGTCGTATAAATTGTCACTGCAGATTCGATTTTAAGAGTGCCGTTGTCGTATTTTGGCTCTGCTTTGAGCGAAGCCTTTATGAGGAAGAATTTCGTACACACTTTGCACTGGATTTTCCTAGTGTTCATTTGATTTGTACCCCATAGGGGAGTGTCCATCTGGAAGCTACTTTCACATTCCCAACACTGCACTATATTTTTATTAAACTCAGATAAGTCTACTTTCACTAATTTCACTTTGTCCTTAACTGTTTTATTGCCTGATCCCGAACTGAGTGGGTTCATGTCCATACAACTATTATTGTCCGAACTAACACTTTTGTTCTTCGAAGACATATCGACGTTTATACTAATGGGACTCACTATTTGTACCGTTTCCCGGGGGTTACGAGAGCCCCCGGGATCCTCGTAGTCCTTGATTTACAATAAAAAATCACTTCATGTAAAAATTTTCGTGCCACAAAAGTATTTAAAAACGCGGCGGTAGTAGCACAAAAACCAGTCGTGCGAGACACCGGCCGCCCGTACTTGGGCCGTAAGCAATGGGTCTTGATACAATGGTTGATGTTCCAAACGTCCAGCGAACGTAGATACTGAGCGCTTGGTTGAACGCCGTAAGGCAGGGGTCTAGATACACTGGTTTTCGCTGTGTACTGCGTGGACGCGTCTTATCTCAACGGAGTTTAACCCCGTACCGTTTATTCCCAGTAGTTACCACTAGTAATAGATGGGACATAATATCCCGGTAGTTTCCACCACTTTTTTATCTTTTAATAAATAATACCTAGGTTTTACCGGTTTATACAAAGTACTGGTATAATTACGAATTTTATGAAGTGACCCGATTAGCAAATAGATGTACGTGTTTAACAAAAAGGGCAAGTTTAAAAAGTTCTTACCATAACACGTGGAAATAGCCTACGTAGTCGACTAGTCGTAATTGAGAATACCTACCTCTGTTTTATAAAACTGTGTACTGTTCCAGGCATCACCAACAGTGTTCTGTGCTGGTTTAGACATTACAGAGTTGTACAATCTCGACGATATGGAGAGACTTGTGCTGTTCCGGAGAACCCTACAGGATACCTGGATCAAGTTGTTTGGCTATAAGTTCACTACAGCTGCTGCTATAAATGTAAGGCTGCCAACACTATATTATTATTTCTATTACATTTGCTATGTAGTGTTATTATCTATTTTAAGTAACAACGGCAATTTAGAGAGATTAACCACTAAAAACCAGTGCTGTGGGTTTTGCCTTACCACGCCGCGCGCCGCTCCATGGCAAAGCGGTAGAGTAGGACAAATAAGAGTTTTAAATCTGATATAATTTGATATAATGTGTCCAGTCAAATTTATTATAAAAATGTATATTACTTTATATTGTAACCGATTGATTGGGATCAAAGGTAGCATTTTAAGGGCGGTATTAGTCAGTACTGATCTCGACGCTAATTCTCGTCTCAAGATGCATCATATATGTCAATTTTCTATAGCTTGACGTTTACTTTGGCGTGCTTTGTGACGGGCATTTCGGTTAGGATGAGTTTTTTAATACGGTCCTAATAAGTACTTTTCTACCTACCGTTTCAATAATCGTAATCAATATTTTCAATTGTTTCAATACGCTGCCGTGCCAAGTTAAATAGCAGTATCTTAAATAAAACTCCTGTAGCAATCTCAACCTCATTCATTACTAAGAGAAAAGTAATTAATCTAGGTACTTTGGCAATTGAATTTACGGTGCTGTTTATTGGCTTAGGGGGGCAGTATGGTAATTTGGATCTTTCTTCTTTACTTTCCTTATGGCATAGAGAAGACAAACGAACACACAGGCCACCTGATGGTAAGTGGAAACTGTGACCCATAGACATTCGCATTCACAAGACTGCAATGCAATCCTAAGACTGCAAATGCGTTGCCAACCCTGAGGACTAAGATAGAATGCCTCTATGTTAGTCATTTCACCGGATGTCGTTTTGGTATTCCAGGGCCACGCACCTGCAGGAGGTTGCCTGCTCGCCATGTCCTGTGAATACCGAGCTATGGTCGACGGCGCTGGCAAGTATACTATAGGGCTGAACGAGTCCGCTCTGGGCATCGTCGCGACGCCGTGGTTCATGGACACCATGCGCCACACTATCCATATTAGAGACGCTGAGCTGGCTCTCACTACCGCTAAATTGTTTACCGCAGAAGAAGCATTGAAGGTAAACAGACTGTAACCCTTAGATGCCTATTTTCCAATTTTAACAAACAAGGCTCGGCATAAATCTGCACTATTTTGGTTAAGGTGCGTTTTTACCGGTGAGCCAAGGCAAGGCGAGACGGGTAGCGCAAGAATAGAAATTTGTATTATAAACCATTTCCACCAAATATACACGAGGAGGGAATTGTTTTCTTCTAAACACAAAAAAAAACTCGTAGGTATCGCCTCGCCTCTCTGGTGGAAATACACCTTTTCATCACACTTGCTCGGAAAGGGTTTTATAACACGCAGGCGTTTAGGGCAGTTATAGCCGACTTAGCTCCCGCGGGAGTTATAGATTTTCATAACTCCCTAGGGAGTTATGAGTTTAGTTTTAAAATATAGAATCCACTTGTACATCATTTCAGACCAAGGAGGTGTAAAATCAGCCAAGGTTTATTTCCTATATTCAAAACTTGGCTACAAACCAATTTTACTGTTTAATTAAACTTATACGGCATATTTGTCTGCATTATGTTTATATTTTACCATTATTTCAGAGACATTCGCAATTATTTTATTAAATTTCATTTTGAAAATTTGTACAATCTGGCAGAATGGCCTGTATTTGTCAAGTTAAAAATAAAACAATTCTAAGCATTATCTGTGGAAGACTAAAAAAAAGTTGTCAAACTCTTTTAGCTTAGCGAATCGAGTTCGTTTAATTTTGTTTGATTGTTGTTTCCGAAGCGTATTTTGTTTAAAGGTACGAAAAAAACAAACTAAATATGACTTCCTCATCGGAAGAATCTGTAGTGACATCAACACCACCTGATTTGTTAAATGCGGCTCAACTACTCAACAATGATTTGCTGCCAGCGAAATCTAAAGAAAAGGTTTTTTATTCTATTTGTTTTTTATTTCCTCGCTAATGTGATGAAAATCATTGTGTGTATCATGGGCAGTAAGGAGATTGCAAACTCGAGTCATTAAAAGCCCTCCGCCTTCGGCGTCGGGCTTCTAATAGTCTCTCGTTAGCAATCCTCTTCTTACCACCCTTGATGCACAATGTACTATTGCCTCTGTGGGGCGTGTTTGAGTAGACTAGCTATCTCCGTTTTGAGATCAATACTTTATAACAACCTCAGAGGCCCTAATTTTAAATTCGAAGCTTGATAATACGTTAGTTCCATCCCTGTCCCTTGTCATTCGAGACTAAATGAAGAAAAAAGGATGGAGCTTACGTAACTTTGAAGTATCGAAGTTCGATTTTTAAAGGATCGCATCTGCTTTGCTGACGCAGTTTGTCTCACTAGAGTAATTTTTTAGATAGTGATGTGATAATACTTTTACAGGAAATAAACTAGATAAAAGAGTGGTACTAATTGAAAGGGAACCTTAAAAACATGAGCCGTAAGACTCCTTTTGATAAAACTTGCATGTATCTTATCTTAAGCGGAGCAAAACTTTGTACCGCCGTCCAAGTCTTTATTTTTTATCAAATATTTTTTTGTTTAGTGGCAATATAAGTTATTTCGATTTCGCACAAATGACGATCATTTTTATTTTAGGTTGGATTGATCGACGAAATTGCAATCGACAAGGTTGATGCTATTAAAAAGTGCGAATCATTTATAAAGCAGTTTGATAAGATTCCGCCGCATGCCCGCACTTTGTCTAAGTTGCGATTTAGACAAGAGCCATTAATGAGGCTGCAGAAGAACCGCCAGCAGGATATCGATGATTACATACAGATAGTCAAAGACCCACAAGTGAGGAAAGGATTGGAAGCCTACTTGCAGAAGCTCAAGAAAAAATCTGCAAAGTAACTCCGTGACCCTGATAAAACTCTGGTGGTTTTATTAACAATACTTAAATAAATAAATAAGTAAAATAATATTTCATAAATTTATCATATTCCTAAATGTCTGACATTACGTATTTATTTAATATAAACAATGTACAAGGTGAATTTACATTGCAGGAATCGAAACAACCAAAGTAAATTAACATTTAAATATTCAACTGTTTTATGGTCCGTTTTGAACGTTACGATACTTCGTATTTACTCGTACTTGACAATACTGGCGGCCCAGTAAAAAACAATACTATCGTATTGTGAAGTTCAAAAGCAACATGGTTCTCCCAATTAGAATTAAAAAAAAAACAGCGGTTGCTAATGATTAAATAACAGTTTTATATTGATTATTTCAAATGTTTACTTGAATCTATCGCGAGAACTCTTCCGTGTTATTCTAAGTGACTAACTTTTCAACTCGACACACCTATTTAACGGGTGAGTTTAAGTTGTCCCTTCAGAGCAGTAACGGTTTTAGGGTAGGGCGCGGTTGAGCGACCGCCCAGGGCGCCTGGGGCCAATTATTTCATTATATCCCTTGCATTTTTCGCATGGGTTTTAATAGCAGCTTGGGGGCACCGTAGAAATCTTGCCTAGGGCGCTGGTAGTGCTAAATCCGGCACTGCGTCAGAACGTACAAAAGATATTTTAGAGAGTCCAATTCTAACAGATAGCTTGCAACGACACTGTACGGGCCAACTACTAGTCATCTTGATTATCTGTACATAATTAATATAAAACAAAGCCGCTGGCCGCCGTCCAGTTCCCTCCCTCTGCATGTACGCTTAGGTCTTTCGATTTAAATGCCATTTTCATAATTAGATAGTTATTTTTAGGTATAATAAATTCTGTGGCCCTACTTTGAAAATCGAAGTTCGAAGTTACGTTACCATCCCCGTCACTCGTCATTCGAGACTAAGGCCCGTATTAATAAACTCATCTTGGCTGAGATGCCCGTCACAAGATACGTCAAAGTAAACGTCAAACCATAGAACACTGTCATTTTTGACGCATCTCGAGACGAGCATTAGAGTTGAGATTAGTTTATTAATACGGGCCTAAATCGAGAGGATGGGATGAAGCTAATTTAACTTCAAACTTCGATTTTCAAAGTAGGGCCTCTGGTTTATGTACGGGCGTTACAAAAAACTCGCATAAACCGAAACGAACCGAGGGCGGGTCGCTCGTGAAACGATATGGTATAAAAAGTGCATATAATAATCAATCATTATTCATTAATTCATTATTTAAAAGGGCAACTCTGCAATTGATGTCATATTTCTATTTCTACGTACTACTCTCCCTGATAACCGTGATAACGTACGATGACTGGTATAGCATGCCAGTGGGTTGTGCAAATAAGTTTAAAAATAAATTGTACATTAATTTAAAAGCAGCCACTTTCACGATTGCAAAGTTGCGTGTGTACCTTAACCACCCTTAACGTCAACCAACTTGGCTGTCAAATGTGTATCTAACGATACTTGTAAACGCTCTCGTACTGTCAAATTTGACATATTATTTTAATCAATTCTTGTGCGTGAAATAGCAGCAGCTACTTTATCGATAATTCATCTCAACATGTAGTGATTTTGGAATTAAAGTGCAGTTCATTGAATATTATAAGATGTCTCTCGAACAAACAGCCTGCGATGGTGAGTCAGAAAGTTACCTGTATTGAAAGAACGCTTTACTTTGGTCTCTACGGGTATAGTGTGTTAAATGCCGGTTTTACGGTATTATCGACATATTATTGGCCCTAATTTGTTAATATACGCAAGTGTACATATAATCATGATAGATTGGAGTTGCTGATATGCTTCTATATGTGCAAAGTATGTTGTGTAATAACTAAATCTTGTCAATAATTTCCTACAAAGCATTGTCTGATTTGCAGACCTGAAAGCTTTTGAACGTCGGTTGACTGAGGTGATAGCGTGTCTACAGCCTGCTACGACTAGATGGCGAAGTAAGTGTCATTATTTATATAAGTAATTAGTCACAATGCATCAGAATTACGAGTTTATCTGATAAAAATGTTCCAATCCAAATAACTTTAATAAAAAGCCTGCATTGTACCAATGCCACCAATTTATTTCTTCCAAAACTTTTTTAACTTAAAGAAGTGAGACTGCAATGGTTAAAGCGCTTTACTTAGACCGATATAGGGTGATTACAAGTTTTCCTCATTTAGTTACATTGCGTCTAGAGTGATTAAAACTAAATAAAACATATCAGGGACAATCTCACACAAATTGACCTAATATCAAACTAAGCGCCAGGCTTTTACTATGGGTCCTAGACAATGATATACATATTGAGAAATGGGTGAGGGCCAAAAAGTTGGGCCACAGTTAAGGCAGTTAACCATACAAACGACGAAGATGAAACCAGTTCCGTTGTGTGATGAAAAGTCACAACTCAAAAGCTTTGTAGAAAAATTAATTAATTGAGTTAGCGTGGACAACTTTTTGGTTCTTACCCAAGTACATACTTAAATACATATAAAACATCTAAGAATCAGAAAAAAATACTTGCGTTCTTCACAACCATATTTGCTAATATTGAGAATAGAACCCTGGACCATTAGCTTGCTTCATTAGCAGGCCCACCATCAACTAGGCGAAACACGTGGCAATAAATAAGTAAATATTATTTCAAAATACACAATATGGTTGTCACAAGGATCATGCTAAGTGATGTAATAATCAACAGATATGTTGTGGATAATTTACTAAGTATAGAGTGTGTATTTATGCCAAAATACAGCAATGTAATTTTGGCATAGTGTCATTACTCATTACACTTCGGTGCATTTGGAAGAGATGAAGGAGTAAAATCATGTGATTTTAACAAAATATGTCTGTTTTAGTCCTGCTGGCCGTAGTGTCTGTGTGCACAGCAATTGCGGCATGGCACTGGCTCACTGACCCACTCACACCTGTGGTCTCACTCACACAATCCCTATGGAACCATCCATTCTTTGCTTTCACATCAACTTTTTTAGGTAAGTATTTATTTTTCAACTTAAAGATACAAGTCTGTACTCGGTCGTACTATTAAAACTGGTTTTGAGTAAGATGTTAATCTCAAGACACGTTCCAGTAAACTACAAGTTGTAACCAAAATTTTCATTAGAACTTGTATTATGCAGCTAAATTATTCCTCCTCCCTACGTCACGTAATTATAAAAACTGATCTGATGATAGAGTTGGATAGTCACCACAAGATCTCTGCTGCGCATAATGCAGACCAATCAAGTTGTAACATAATGCACAGTTGATGACTGTGCCAACCAGTAAAAAAATATGCATTAGGTACATCATACCGCAAAAAAGATTATAAGAAAATAAGGTAGTACTTCTGTGAAATTGGCAATATGATCCAATTTTTACCCAAAAACTGTTACTTGATGTTGTTGCCAGTTGAGAATATTGTAGTTCCAACTTCAAACTCTTATTGTCAAAGCTAGTCCTAATTAACTGGCTGGATAGACTCAATGTTTTTTTTTTCAGTGTTGCTATTCATGACGGGCGTGCATCGCAAGGTGATCGCGCCGAGCATAATGACGGCCCGCACCCGCGCGGTGCTCAACGACTTCAACATGTCCTGCGACGAGACCGGCAAGCTCATCCTCAAGCCCCGACCTGCCAACAACTAGTGTACATACTGTAATATACTGTTTATACATATACTTTGTTTCAATTACCTTATGATCTTTTGATGCATGTACCTACGTCAGAATAGGGAATATGCATACATTTTTTATATCGTATTTGTCAACCATATATGAAAATACCGTAGATCACCAAAAGTGAAATTAAAATTAAAATCGGCCGAGAAATACGGATGTTACAAGCATTTTAAACTCCTATTAGACAGCGATTAGACAGAGAGATCCGATATGCAATGCACTGTGACGTCATGTAACAGGTCGGCCATAAAAACTCCATGTTAAATTCTGTTTTGGTAGAGGAGATACGAACAAGTCTTTGTTGGCTCATCTTGGTCATTTTTAGGGTTCCGTAGTCAAACTAGGAACCCTTATAGTTTCGCCATGTCCGTCCGTCCGTCCGTCCCCAGTCTAGCTCAGAGACTCATAGTACTAGAAAGCTGTAATTTGGCATGAATATACATATTAGTCACGTCAACAAAGTGGTAAAATAAAATTTTGAAAAATATTTTTTTTTAATGCTCCTCCCCTACACGTAACGTGGGGATGCCTTTTTTTTTTCTTGCCTACCCCATAGTGTGGGGTGTCGTTGGATAGGTCTTTCAAAAATATTGCGGGTTTATGAAAACAATTTTTCGATTAAGGGATCCGTTTATGAAATATTAAGCTTTAAAGCGCTATTTTTTGTTAGAGTCAAGTGTCCCCCCCCCCCCTACAGCCAAAACTACAAATACTAAAAATCTGAAAAAAATCTTCAACGAAAGCGCATATAACGAATTTTAAAGGAAAACTATCACGGCTAAGTAGACAAGATTAGTTCCTGAGATACAGGCGACTAAAGTGTTTATACCTATCAAAATCGCCTATGATAACTTTGATAGAAAAATTTGTTAACGGGGCGTGCAGGACGCGCGGGGGAGTCTGTCCAAGTAACAAATCGAGCGACGATAGATGCTGTTCGGACGTGCCCCGGAATGCTACCTACAAGTTTGCGATTTGCGATCTGAAAGTTTACAAATAATCGATTAGATTATTGATTTGAGTCGAGTATCGTTTGGAAAACATAAAATTCTATTTACTGGCCCTTGTTTTTTTTTTTAATTTCTATTAATTACTTTATAAAAGATTAAACTTTTATTGTAATTTAAAGTCGGTTTGAAGCAGTTTAGATTCCTAACTACCTACATAGGTATACTGATCTCACACTTAAAAGCTTGGCTCTTGTTTGAGATATTATATACGAATTTATAAGAAAAAGAATCATTACTAACAATAAGTAGACTTAATTAGTTCCTGAGATACAGGCGACTAACGGGTTTATACCTACTAAAAATCATCTAAGACAGCGCCAAATAACTAAATAGAAAATTGGTTCATACATGTTGATTTTTGAGATAGTTTTTTGTGTTTGTCGTTACGGCTTCGGAACCCTACACTGAGCATGGTCCGACATGCTCTTGCCCGGTTTTACAGGTATTCATTAAAAAAAATTGCCACTGTTTGTTACATGAATCAGCTTTTTTTGAAGCTGTGAAAAGGTCATGAATATTCCCTATTGCTAAGTGAGTAGGCAGGCTCTGATGTTCATAAACGTTTGCATTCTCAAGACTTCATACTGTTTCAAAACTGCAAATGATTATAATACCCATTGTACATACACAACATTGCAGGCACTGTTGTTTAGCGGTAGCCAGAGGGTAAGATGGTGTTATCGATCCAGATGGATCCTGTACAAGCTGCTATACCACCAGTGACCATACACAACCTAGTGTCCGTAGTGTAAGTCATTTGCACAAAATACAACAAAGTACAAGTGGCAGACAGAAAAAGTGAAACCTATGTGGTTATACTCGTATGAAGCCTGTCTGAAAAAGGGTTAAACCTTACCTTATCACCTGACCAAATAAAACTAAGCACTGTGAGAGTCTATTTATGTTTATTAATCATAACTTTGGTGTGTTTATTATACTACAAATAATGAGTAGGTACTACGTTTTATACAAATCGCAATAAACAAATGTGACTCGAATCAAACAATGAACAACAATCAAGACAAATTGCATTATTTCCTATAAAAATTTGCTAGAAAATTGTCTATGTTGTGTTAACATTCAAAACTCGAGCGGGGCAAGCGCTGCAACGTTTGCGACTCTACGGTTTGATTTCGTTCAGGGGCCTTGTTGAACTAGTCTCTACCCCTATTGCTACCGTATTGTCAACTTTACGAGAGCTCTTATTTAACAAGTTAAAATAATACGATAGCAATAAGTGTGAACATTATGTGTTATTTTAACAGTGGGCCTTAGCCCCAGGTCAAACTAATTTACTGTAAACCAATAAAATCTCTGGAAACACCCAATCAAATCGAATCTCTAGGTTCTATCTTAATTCAAACAAAGTTTTCACTTCACTAGAGTTAATTTTAGACTCAACGTGGAGTATTCGTTATTTGGAATTTCTTAAAATGGAATCCTTTATCGAAAATTTATTTCGACTATAAAAATAGATATAAAATTATGACTCTGGGCAGTGTACACTTTGGAAAATTTATGCCTTAATTGTATAGTTATCGGTCTTAATCCAGCAATCCTCATGAACGTGCGCAAAAGTAAATTTTATTAGGCTTACCTATAGCTTTTTAAAAAGTTCGTCTCACGCGAGCGATTACTACATATCTCTGTCGCTTTTGAGAGATTTGAGCTTTAGCTTCATGCAGGCAAAATTACCATAAAATCTACCTTTCCACAACACCCTCTACTCCGTCTCAATCAATTCCTAACATTCAATGCGACTATTTCTAGACTTACACTCGATTTTGCAAGCAAGTCACAAAGTATTCATAAAAATTTACACATCCCAACAACGATAATGTTATTAATGAGTAATAAAGATTGTGCTCACTGTGCGAAGAAAGTTTCATTACCTACACAACTATGTTATTAATAAGATGATAATTGTTCTTCGTCCCCACGCCTGGGCTGAAGATAAAACCCAGAAGCGGGGCCCGGGGAGGGTCTGCCAAATAGTACCCGCATAAAGTACATAATAAAATCGTGCAGTGTCCAACCACTACATTTAAATTCGATTATTTTACCGTAAATTATGGTATAATTTTTTGATTGAGATCTTAGGAAGAGTAAACAATACTTTTTATATAGGACAGAAGTTCACAACTCACGAAATGTGGTTTTGAGCATATAACAGCGGCTTTTAAATATTTGGAAAATATATAATAATGAATAACTTACGATAATTGTATTAAAGGAAAACGTACATTAAATATCCTTAACAATTATAATAAGTTGTAAACAACTAGGACATAGTTTACTTATCTTAAGTTATACATAATTATCAATGGTGAAACACATTATAAAAAATCCTTTTAAATTTACTATGATTGATAACGTCAAGGCAGTGGTAAATGCATAAATTTAACATGTTAACACGATGTACTTAACATCTATATACATTTAAGAAAGGCATTTGTTGACCATAGTTACTTACTTACATTTATTTGTTCGCATAGGTATCTCATTGAACTCGAGTTCTTTACAAAGTTAATAGATAATAATATTCATAATTATGCCATAAGATTAGTTTCACATTCCTTTTTAGATAAATATTAAAGGTAGTACTTAAGAATATTTTTTTATAAATCTATAAAATGCCATTGAATATTATGCGATAGGAATTACCGACTTGAGAGAATTTATTAATTTCAGTCTCAAATAAAAAAAGGTGATCCGGCAAATTAGTTGCTTGCCTACAATCAAACATTTTCATTTATTTAAATATTTACGTTTAATAGTGATTGTATAAGTAACACATATTGCCTATTGTTGTTTAAATTCAAGCCATCAATATAATAACAACAGTAAGTAAATTGTTTTCTAAGTAGGTATCAAGCCCCAGGACTTAAATAAGTCATGGGCCGGCGCCTACAGTAAATATTGCACACTACGTGGTAACGAATTATAAAAGTTATTCCAAGGCATCATACATGGTATAAGATAAGTAGAATTCAACGTAATATAAATAATACTTCTTTATTTATTAACTACATATTAGTTCCTAAAGTTAAAGGTGTAAAAGCTGATTTACATTTGCCTCTGACTGCTATAAGTATAAGTTTACTTGTGACGGTTCTATAACCTTGCATGTGGGGGGATCAAGGGGTAAGATTTCTCAGAATATATTTCATAGTCTATGCCTTTAAAGCATATTGTTCTATGAAACTTACTGCATACGAGTATAACAATTTTATGTACACGTTTCAAAAATATTCTCCGCAGAGTTTTCGACGACGAAGCAATCTAATCGTAAGTTTACCTATTCTGTAGTTTGCCGCGCACTCGTGAAAGATTTTATCCTAGATTTAGGTGCGAAGTTTATAAGAATTGTATTTTGGAGAGTGTGATTTTATTACTATAGGTTCTATCTAGGGCTGTGTCATAGCAAAAACTAACGAGTGGTAAATCAGGATAAATTTTGATGATATTAAGGTATTTTACATTTTCCCTTCTTAAAATTTTACCGTATTAAAGGTCTATACCACGTGAATTCTTAGAATGACCGTTTTTATATTAACACGGTGGTTCGGTGCTATTATTATAACAACGTAAAAAAAAAAAACTACCTGCCAAATCCAAAACGCTCGGGTCTAGTGGCCCTTAACAACACGCAACCAATTTAATAACATCCAGACAGTAACCAATTTGCCAATTGTAGTGTATTTTTAATACAAAATTCCACCCGTTCCTTTAATAGGTACTTTAATTGGAAAGAACCGGTATCAACATTCAGTACCTATATAGCAGAAGACTGCTTAAAAACCAATACGATTTTGTTTAAGATGGTTTACTCTTAAAAGTAAAAACGGAACCCTCGTAACATCACTCACGTGTCCGTCCGTCAGATTCCGTTTTTTTTTATTGTTTTGTGACTGTGTGAAAACAGATTCTGGTATGTAGGTACATACTTTTGGAACAGACGCAATATTCTAAATTTCAATACTTCCACTGAGCGCATTATAATAGGCACACTTTACGTTAAGGGTACCTAAAACAATAGAATTGAACGTTTATGCTGAAGTTAAATTTCCATACTTTTTGCATTTTAATATGACTTTTCCCTATTTTACAATGTGGCAAGGACAGAACTAACTCTTCAAATTTAGCTTCAACCTTTTCCTAACGCCGCTAGACTACAGCAACGTAAACGCGCAATGAGAAATCCCCTATTATTGTCATTTCATTCCCCACAGCAACATGCAAGGCTTGAATGCTGGCCTCACGCCGCTAGTAGCGACCGGATATTCTTCGGGGTCGTCTGGTGGTTCAGGTGTTTCGTGGTGTACCGGAGCGCGTTCAGCAGAGGCTCGGCCTTGGCCGGAGTCTGCTGCTGAAGGAACTTGACGCAGGCTTTGACGTCCACGGACGAGGACCGACAGAACACCCCCGATGGATGGACCCAGTCGTACAAGATGATCAGACCTACCATTACACGGAGAACCAGCAGCGAGGTTTCTTCGCGGCTGAACTGAGCCACCAGTTTTCTGAAAATGAAAATAAAAGTTATTAAGTTACGTTCGCGTGGGTTAATAAAGGTGAGATCGAAATATATGATTGACTAAACATTGACTCTTGTTGATAATGGAAAGTACAATTAAATATGCTTGACTTGCTTGAGTCTCTTTTGCCCTCTTTGGGCAAAAATTACAGAAATCACCCATTCACAAACACGTGAATTAAATTGTTAATACGTTGCTTTCCTGCATATATCGCATATTCATGTAATCACACAGTTTAATGGTCGCGCCACCCTAGAACCCTGTCATAATAGTGTCGTCAAATCAGATGAAACAAGTTATGTATCATGCCTTGTCGAGATTTGGCCCGAAACCAACCGCTACCGGCTGGCCTATTGCCTTACGCACTCGCAATCGACTTCAAAGCGGAACAATTGTTTTTATTTTGTAAGCAGACAAGCCTTCGATTTTCAAATTGAAAACGATGGCGACACGAGACGAGAGCGAGCGAAAAAAATAGTAATCAAACGCGAGCAGAAAGTAGGTACACACTCGTTATTTGGCCTGTCTCAGGATGTCTCGACGAGTGTTTACAGACGGCATCAGTGTCGATGACTTTCTGTGTAAGTTTCTATGGCTAAACAATATACTCCGTCTTTTACGACTTACGCCAGCGCAAGTGCAGGAATGATCGTTGAACGCGGACAAAGCTGGGTCAGCAGTTCGTGTACTAGTCAATTGCGTAAATATATTCTAAATAAATATCTGCTTCAAGGAGTTTTAGGTCAGCTTGTGTTTATGCCAGGGAACTTTACAGCACAATAAAACTAGCGCTGGATTCGGGTCGACGTATCCCGTACGTGAAGCAAGCGGAAGACTAGATAAGCAAAGTATATTGTTAAAAGTTACAACTAGTATTTATATACCACTTAATATTAAATAGTTATTTGGCTGGGCCGATGGTCCAAGGTTGTGAAACGTTGTGTGTGGGTTTGAACCTTGCTAGGGCTTTTGTGTAGTTACCGCGAACACTGTAAAAAAGTGTACCTGTAAATCTAATACATATTTCTAATTCAAAAAAGGTAAAATGTGTTTAGTTGTCCCTGATTCCAAATCAACTATTACCTAGATTGTTTGTCTGTTACTTTGGATTAATTAAAAAAAGAAAACTCAAAGACATCCCCCTTATTCATAAAATGTGCAATATACTTACATATTTTAGTTAAAGTGTGCTTTGTCACTATTTGTCAAATTTGAATGACACAATGCCAAATTGCCAACGCATATTTTAAGTATATGTACTATATTTATTAGACATAATCTACATAAAAAATGAAATCATCAGGACAAGCATAATTATTGGGTTCAATAAAATGCGGCGCATTTTGTATGTCGGTAACGTTGCAACCGAACCCATTAGCGTTCTGAAAATTGAAAACGAGCATTAGTCGGTTTGACAATGGATTCATTGGCCGTTCCTTGAATTATACCAAGCACACGCAGAGTTAATAATAGGAAAAGGTCAAGAACGTGACACAATTAAAGTTTTCTTAATGACCTGGTCTACTTGTGGCGCACCTGCATTTATACGGATGGATTCTGTAAAGTAAATTGTAAAAAGCCTTTGGCAGAATGTTATTAGATAAGTTAAATAATTAAAATTTATTTACTGATTGCACAAGGTATAAATAATACAATGCTCGATCTCGAGATAGAAAGAAGCTTGTAAGAAGAAGTTGTTGGTTTTGTTTTCTAATTGGTACTATAATATCGAATACCAAAACGCTTCACAATTAATGTTCATGTATACCGGTACGATCCACCGAAACCTGCGTCCGATTAGGCATTGCTATTCACGGCGTACAATCGCATTGTCACTTTCAATAGCCGTTGATATCGCGAGTAAGGAAGCCGGCAATCACGCTCGGAGGGACGTGACGTGACAGAGGCGCGAATATGACCGTTAATAAGATATTTGACAACGATAAGCTGTTTCCAAACCTGGTTATGGATTGGAGACTTCTATGGAAGGTCTATGAAAAATTCCAATACAAAGAATAACGTACCTAAGTTGCTACTTATCATATTAATTGCAAAGTAAGACTGAAACGACATTGTAGGCTGTGCTAAAGGTGATGATGTTATAAATATTTATTTATTTGTAAATAAAGAGAATGATTATTTATTTACTGAATATAGTTTTACAGGTGTGGAAACAGTAGCAGTGTTAGGTATATATTCTGCTAGGACTCTATGGCCTGTCTGTCACTAGGTAAGGTTAATGTTTAATGGTGTGTTTTTAGGTATAAGAGCTGTTTAACCATGTTTTAAGGAGCACGCCCTTCGTTAGAAAAATCGTCCGCGACCGCTAAATTCGTCAGTTTCCACAGGGTAGCAGTGGTTATTGCCGAAACTTACTTTTAACGTGAGATCATGTAGTAGTGATCGGTAAATGTTTACGCACCCGTTTAATACGAGTAACACTGTTTTTTTATTTTAAAAATATCGAGAAGTCAGTAGGAAGCATCAAAAAAATACAAATACTCGTACGTATACTATTAAACAAGCCTTGATGAATAAATTGAGAATTTCATTAGGTCATCATTTGAAATGAGTGTCCGAACCGAAAAAAATAATTTAAAACTAGAATATTACACTTTAGACTTCTTTTTTCTACCATTAGTTAATATAACTTCTTAAATTTTGGCAGCAAATTCGTTCTTAAAGAATATTAATGAAAAAATAACACGCAATCTGAATAACAATGCATACATATTTATCTATAAATGTTCTAATATGACTCTTTTTTAGGACTCTTTATAAAAGTTTGTGTGTATACGGTAGTTTTACTTTAATAGGATGTTTTACCCACAATTTACAATTTAAAGGGAATTAAAAAATGTACGTCATTAAAATGATTCAGCATAATGTTACATAAGGGATAAAATAACAACTATACTACCATGAACTAAAAAGCACCATGACGGTACGTTCGTTTCAAAATATCTTTCCTCGAATTGATGTCACTGCCCATATAAATATAAATTCGCGGATTGCGTTTGAACTCGTACTTTTAAAGGCTGAGTCACTTTCAGACTTACATTTATCCACCGATATGTGGTTTCTGTAAGGATTGATTATACCTCTTATACCGATAGTATCTTATCCTTATCTTATCTTATTTCACAGATGAGCCCTTTCGGATACACTTCGTTCGACGCTATAGAATCTTTTGTGCCATTACCCTCTTAAACACTCAGCTGTTCGAATTTGCAGGTTTGATCCCCTGAACCACTGTCTCCACCATCGCTCTTTTCACCTCATCATTTAAACTACCACCAAGCAGCAGTATTCGCATTGTTGTGTTCCGGGTAAGGGGTTAAGACAACCGGTGAAATTACTAGCATGGAGGCATTCCATCTTAGATCTCAGGGTTAGCAGCGCCAGCGTTTTAGGATCCTACTAATATTATAAATTCGAAAGCTGCAACGGCTGGACTGATTTGCATGAAATTTGGAATGGAGATTGCTCATATCCTGGATTGACAAATAGGCTACTTTTCATCCCGGAAAATATAAAAGTTCCCAAGGGATTAACTATAATCTAAATCTACGCGTGCGAGTCGATGGCAGAAGCTATTGGTCTATAGATTGTAGTCATGCAATCCATGAGGTGGTCCATGTGCTAGTTTGCCTTTTTTATGCCAAAAAAAAACATACAAATATTACTAGTTGACTGTATGGATGTAAACAGCAAGCATTAAGCTAACCAAACATAACTATTAATGGCGACCCTTTACTTTCAGAGCCTACTTTTTAAACCGCCCTACCAATTTTCATCAAATCTAGCTTAGAGCAACCCTGTTTAAACATCCTTCCATTAAATAAATCCGCATCCGAATCGGTCCATTCGTTTGGGAGCTATGACGCCATAAACAAGCACGCAGATACATAGACGATTATCTTACAACAACTCAGTGGGGCTAGACAAGTTGCCATCGTTCCCGAACGCTAGCGTTAAGTGGTCACTTTGGTTATCACCTGTCACTTGGCGCTGTCGTGACAGTGCTCGTGTTCTATTCGACCTGTCAAAAGGGCAACTTGTCTAGCCTTTTTATAAAAATAGTGCCGCGTAACGACCGTAGTCGTCAAACCTATCACTAGCGCGAGTGATAGTGATCACTTTTCAGCGTGTCAGTTGTAACGAGTGATATATCACGTGACTTACGTCATTCCCATACATTTTTCAATGACAACACATGTCGCCAGTGATCACCTAACGCTAGCGTTCAAGAACAATGGCAACTTGTCTAGCCCCACTGCTCCGTTTGCGTCGGAGGTTGATAATAAAATAGGAACACGAAATCCATGATAACGGTCTACGTAAATATCTAGATTTTGGAGATATTAATCGAACGTCACGAGCAGCCGGTACGGGTATTCATGTGTATAAGATATGAGAAAGCACAGCGAAATTTTGGTAACCTTCAGGTTCTAAGTCTAGACATTTAAATGAGGTTCAAAACGACGGCTTTATGCTAAAATTATTCGTTATTGTTATGTCTTACTATCAGTAAACAACTCGATGTTTTCAGTCTCTGGGTAGTCAAGCGAAAATAATAATCATTCAAGGCCTCTATTCTAAAACCCAATACCGTCTTTGACCTGTTATGGCATTGTTTTTAACTCTGCTGCCATTACTGTCAAGTAAGAGCTATCAAAGCGTTGACAATACGATAACAGGTTAAAGACGATATGGTTTTTACCGTCTAGAATAGAGCCCAGAACAACATATCGTCATTGCTTTGAATAAACCTCGTATCTCATATTTCACAACGGATGGTTTTAAACTTAAACTTGGAGGGAACTAAGTTCAAATTCAAGCATCTCGAAATATCAGATACAAGTTTTTTCTAAAGTATTAACGATAATTAGAGTCGCACACGAGATTAAATGTTATTTATGTCAGTTTTAATTGTCATCTATGACTGTTTAACACCACACGTAACAAGACTGAAGAGATATAGCCATGATAGATTCGCATATTCAGACTTCTCAGGAAAGAGGTTATCTACTATTTTTCATGTCTCAAGTCTATTTATTTGTAAGTTCCTGTAGGTAGACTAAAGGTATGACAGATTTCAAGTACGAGGAATAATTGAATTAATCTTTATCTGAGTGTCACAGGCTCCAGTTTAGGATTCTGGTTTATCTTCTAGAGGGGTTCTGTATGTTGTCTAGGTGAACCAGTCCATGGGTCCACAGGAAACCAGCGTCGTACGTACGTATAGATGGTATGACACATAGCTGAGTGGATCATTGGAGTGGATAACATTTTCGCAGCCCTGCTGTCCTCCTAAGTCTGAGATAACTCCTGTAGCAATATCAACTTTATTACTAACAATCGAGAGTTAAAACTGCCTTGGTTCTTGAATTTGAGATACTGCTTGTTGGCTTAGGAGGGTAGTGCTATTGAACTGTTGTTTCTTCTAAATTTTTAGATTTAAGAATGTTTTGCAGCAGAAAATGAAAACCATGAAAAAAAATTGAATCTGTCAATTATCGTTAGTAAAAGGTAGAGGGGCTACGAGTACCAATACTCATTACAACGCTAAGTAGCGCTGCACTGTTTTCGGCGCCGTCGACCCACATCGACCATCATCGGAGTGACAGTTGAATTATCATAATGTATGTATGTAAAGATAGCGGTTCGCTGGACAACGTATCGATATCGCGCGAGTGGTACGAAATACGATCCTGTAATAAATACGCCCTTGTCGCTAGCAATATGCCCGTTGAGCTTGTTGGTACAGGCTTAGATGGCTTTGTATTTTGTATGCAGTTAGGAAATCTGGTTTGCCGTGGAGAAACTTGAGATTTATGTGCCATTGTTTGACGATCAGGTTTGCGCAGAGCTTAAGCTAGTATGTTGGGTATGGAACGGTATCAATAACCTGCGTGGGCGTCAATTGGATGGTAATGTAAGCGTGTTAGAGGACAGGAACCGGTGACTTTGTCCTGACTGTGACCTTTTAAAATAAATACACATTCGCTGCCTTTATACAATACTGCTACGAGTACATCTCAAAAAATGGTGACGTTGTAAAGAAAACTTTAAATAGAAAGTGTTCTGAATTTAAATTGCAACAGCGACTCATTTTGAGATGCCGCACTCTTTCATAAAGGCAACGATGTTCTTTTACAAAAATAACGTGCGATATACAGGGTGACTGGATATTCGATACAAACCTTTTAAGGAGGCATAGTAGAGCTCATTTGGAGTAAATTAGGTCATGAAGTACCCTGGCCGAAAATTATTAGTTTCTGAGATTTTCATAATTTTGAAATGCCACGAAAAATCCTTAATGTCATGTTTTAAATACTAGATTTTCCCGTGTTTGTTTTTCACTTAGTAGGGAGAAACGAACTTTATGTGATTACTTAAAAACTCGGTTATAAAAAAGGGTAAATGCAAACTTCCCTGATTTGTAATCAATCTAATAATGTAAAATATCACAAAAAAATCTGATTTAAAACATGACATTAAGGATTTTTCGTGGCACGGACATAAGGGAAAATCACTAAAATTCGGATTAAAATTATAAATATCTCAGAAACTAATAATTTTCGGCCAGAGTACTTTATGACCTAATTTGCTCCAATTGAGCTCTACTATGCCTCCTTAAAAGGTTTGTATCGAATATCCAGTCACCCTATATTTTGATGGTAAGTACTTTCTTTATGTCGAAAATTTACAACAAGCGATCTGCACCGACCTCGCCGAGGAGGGATTTATGTCTTGTACAATCAAAATAATACTTAAAGAAGAAAATATCCAAATGATGGTATAAAATCCGCGTCCTTTATTGCGTAGTTAAAAAAATAAGCTCACTTATAGATAGACCAAAAAGTGACTTTGTTTGGACGGTTAAATAATAAACCCCTTACTAATAAACGTTGAGTAACGATGGTATAGCTATACAATGTTTTGTCCTTATTTGTCATTGTGACATTTGAATTTGACAGATAACGACAAAACATAAACACCGGTACCGGAACACAAAGACCACTAAGAAATTCGATTCTTTTCCATAATTTTGACAAAGAAGGAGTGACAATACACCACGAAGCTTCTTAATATTATAAGATACTTACGGATTCTCCAACATCCTCAAGCACACTTTGGCCATAGTGCTGAGGGTTTCGGTGGTGTTCTCCAGATCCTGCTGATTATCATTGACGAACTGGCTGGTGGCTTCCGACAGCACCTTGAGCATGGGTGTGGCTTGGGCGTAGAAGAGTGACATTCTGTTGGCGACCTCGGCACATATGTACTCGTCTCCTGGCGGGAGGTCAGGGTTGATCAGCCCGCCCCTGGACACGCTGCGTCTATAGTAGCTGAAGTCGTTCTGGATCGCCGGCGTTTTCATCTGGAATTAAATATTTAGTTACAACATCGTTTTGCGTGTAACGAAATAGAATCCAGCAGGTCGATTTTTTTGAGTCATTCAAAACTGAACGTGAAACGGTAAAATCTCATTTTCTTTGAGTTCGTGGCTTTCCCTCTCATGCGATTTATTTTCTAATTTTGAGTAAACGCTTCTAAAAAGTGGACCCGCTGTCAAGTCATGATAAATACCTAATTACGTAGAAGTTTTTTTTAGCTTAAGGGTCTTTATATTGGGAAAGTCTGATGCGGTGCAGGTACTGCCAATCTAAAACGCGGGGTTCAATGGTTTATTAATTTTAACTTGAGGTTGAAAATATCAAGCAAAGACTTATCTACTGAATTTAATGTTCTAACTCCTCAGTCCTATGCTGCAGGTACTGGTATTTAACAAAAGCAGTTGGGTTTTCAAATCTTGCTCTTCACTATACAGTATACGAGCTTCGTATAAAACTCGGTAAATGTCGGTCTGTGTGTATACATTTATCGCGATGTACAAAACTTAATCAATCGAAAGAAAGAAGAGTGATGATCGAATAAATCAACTAGCAACCTACTCATATTCATGTATCTATAGTATACGATGTTAAAGCGATATGATAACCGAAATTTTGTGTTTGAGTGGGTAGACGTGGGTGAGAGGCTGGTTTGATTGATTGACGTAAGTTTATTGTAAAATTCTATACTGTCCACGGACACAACGTGTTTACACAGATACAAAGTGTTTGCTATCAGTTTTTGACCCCCGCCAAAAGAGGAGGTGTGTTTTAAGATTAACCTGTGTATTTGTGTGTCTGTGGCATCATAGCTCTCAAACGGGTGGACTGATTTGGATGCAGTTCAAAAGAAAGCTAGTTCAATCGCGGTTCTTAGTTATGTTTCATGAAAATCGGTTAGGCCGGTTATAAGAAATCAAAGTACCTACCAGTCCAAAGCGGGCGTAGCAAACATTAATACTTATTCTTCTCAGCCAATAATAATAAAAAAGCATGCATTTGAGATAAACCTAGTCTATTAGTATGATTTTTATTAGAACACCCTTTCAAAATATTCCTGCGGGGTTATTATGACATAGCTTTGCACTTCAGTTTACGCTGAGTGAAAAGGAGAGATCTATATAACCATGTCATGTTTTTAATTTACACTAGGCTACACACGACCAAGATACGACCGTTTTGCTCTCTGCAGTCATTAACTGCCTAGGTCAACATCTAGTTTTATTAATCTTGTTTAAAATCTCATTTTTTTTTCAATAAAATTATATACTTACCGAAATGAAATAAATCTTATAGAAAGTACAGTAAAGACAGACCTTGAAGGTCAATTCCGTGTTAAAAACGATGAATTCCGTGTTTCCGCCAAAAGAAAACCCCAAAAAAACAACGGGGCTTTATGGGATAACAGCTAATAGATAAAAAACGTGGCCGAGTCATGCAAGGTCGCGCGAAGGTCGACTTTCTATTGGGTCGAATTCGCTGATAATGTTTACCTTATTGCATGATTAACGAGTGACTAATGATATTAGTAGGTATCTCGTTATCACGCATTTGTAAACGGTTCGTGCTATAAAACAGCTTGGTGTAGATTATTCAATGATATGTTTATGTTTGTTTACGTCTATTCCCTTGTAAATCTTGAACAGACAACAATGCTGGCTTTCAGAAGTTAGGAATATAGGGTTGGTTAGCGTAGGTTTGGTTTCAGTATAAAATGTAGATATTTCTACAGTCCCAGTTTTTCGTCAGTCAGTATGTTAAATGTGAAAAAAAATTCAAACACACAAGTATAGATACAAGTTATATTTCTCGTGTTTGTATAGGGATTATAATAAGTAAAATAAATTATATTGAATGCTATTTATTATAGTAAAGTCTTTGTTAAATAAATCGATTATTAGTTTAGGAAAAAAAACTCCCGGTTAACGTTTAAAACGAACCAGCTGTTTTACTGTCGGTGAACTCCTCACTAAACCCCCGCCATTTTACTGCTAAAATCCTTCCCATCCTTTCTGGCTTAGCGGTAGTGAATTGCGAGCAATTTTCAGCTTCTACGCATCCCGTGTACACGAACCACGTTTCCTCCTATCATGAGTCAGGGAGCAACGACTCCGCGAGGGGTCAGCACTGCAGTGTTCAGCAGTTACTGATTATCAACAAGACAAATGCGCTAATCATCAGATATATTGACAATCAATTATGTTGATGCGGAAGAGATCAATCACGCACTCGTTTTATTTCAAGAGGGTTAAACACTTGAAATTCTGTAGTGTCTGTTGTTTTAATCAATCAATTGGTAATTGCTTTTTTGTTTAAAGGGAAATAATTTAAGGAATGTAAAGGTTGACAGGAACTGTTACCGCTCGTACACTTTGGCTGGCTTATTACAGAAGAATAAAGTTCAACGTGGCATCAAAAACAGCTGGGTGGTAACAGGTTTGAATAAGCCCCTTCCAATCATCTCTTTAAGTAGTCTTTATTTGAGCATTTCAGCCAATTGTAACAAGATCTTATAGAAATGATAGTATTTACGTCATATACTTCATATCAAACGTTGTTTAAGTATTAGCTGGTTGACAAAATTATTATTTGTATATACTTATTTACCGAACAACTTATATTCACTGTATAAATTAAATACTCTAAAACATTTGATGAACACACGATTTAGACTGTGAATGTCTTTTATTTATTAAAAAGCAACGATACGAGATGCGTAGAAATAAAACAATGAGCACATTTATAGTCCCATGGATATGAAGAGGTCCTAAACATCATACTTTATGGCAACAAATAGGGTCATCTACATAATAACCGCTTATTGCATTTTGTTTCATAAATGGAACGAGACGCGTACTTCCTATTACAGTACGTATATATTTTTTCCGAAAAATATTTTTGCTATGTTTCTCTGCGACGGCTTCAGAAGCATATATACTAGAGGAAGGTAAATAAATACAGAAGATTGCTCAACTATCAACCAAAGACAAGAAAATGAGCTCTCCCTCCAATGAAATCCTAGACGCCATTGTGTTTATTCTTCGAGCCTTAAGTGACAAGCCGGTACGACGTTGTAGATGGATAACGAATGCTCGCCTAAAAGGGTGTCAGAGGCATTTTGTCGGCAGTATCGCACGAAAATTTAACGCCGATAGACATTCAAAAAATTCCCTCGATAAAGTCGATTGGGCGCTAAAGTGACATGGACAGAATTTAAGCACAGAGAGGTAGGCAAAATTTCAAGAGTAGATACTTGGAAGTTGGAAGTCAATCTTAACACTAGTTGATTTATTTAGTAAATCTCTCATGCGCATAAATACAAATTTGAGCACAAAACTTAATGCCTAATGACATTCTCTGCCAGCCACTGTCACTGTCTTGCTCATCGTTCAATTGTATATCATCACACCATGACAAGGCACTTAAAGTGGTTAACAAGATTAGAGTTAGAGCTTTGTTTGTGTCTAGGTTTGTGACTATTTGTGCGAGATTGTCCTCTGATATTTGCATTTTATTATTTTAATCTACACTATTTAAAGTAAATGCATTATGAGACTACTCACTACGTCACTAATATATATTATCCGTGTCTTTTAATTGTTTAACGCTGTCTATTTAATACGCACAA
Source organism: Acleris laterana (assembly GCA_963966035.1). NCBI lineage: Eukaryota > Metazoa > Arthropoda > Insecta > Lepidoptera > Tortricidae > Acleris > Acleris laterana. The sequence continues at coordinate 6,083,595 of OZ014450.1, read as the reverse complement.
TAATGTGTCATCAAAGCATCAAAAATCTCCTAGTTATAACGCCACGGCAAACACTTATGTGATTCAGATGAAGATTTCACAGAATGGTAGCTTTCAGGTTCAGCCGAGTGCGAAGACAAAGGCAATCGAGGTCAGCCCATTGCACTAGGTGTAGCTTTGTTTTAATCCTTGCCTGTTCGGGATATCCAGCACTTCTAGCATCACGTAGTGGAGTGAATAGGACGCTTTAGTGTATTCAGAGTCAGTCCGAAGTGTAATAGGATGAGAATTTGTTGCTGCACAATGCTTTAGAATTCAATAGTAGTTCATCTATGTGCATTTATCGCCCTGCTAGATCAAAACAGTAAATGCTAGTTTCGTTTCGTAAGATAAGTGTTAAATTAGATTTTAAAATGCAGTTGTATTATGCTACTGTTTAGATGTAGGAGTGCGTTATGTTTATGTTATGCATGGATTTATGTAATTCCAAATGAACGTTAAGATTTTAATATATCGCTTTTATATTAAAGCGATTATTTTAAAAGTGTACTTATTTGGTTGACGAAGTAGAGATGTCGACTTTAACTTAGTTGAACACGTGTCAAAAATGTTGGTGGGTACATATTTAAGGGACACTTTCACTACCATAATAAGGAATTGTCAGGAATTGTTGCTAAGCGCGTCAATGGCACGGAATATTTAAACCCTACCTTATATTCATCGAATTTAAGCACGAACTCCAGGATCTCCGCGAATTGCTTGACCAGCGCCTGCTGCTGTTCCAAGTGCTGCGTAGGGCTCATGGAGCCGCCCACCAAGGCTCCCAGCAGTCTCGGTACCACCTGCACAAAACAACATTGGTTAGTGGTAGCCAGGAAGTCTTCGTTGACAGTGACGGTGAGGGTACATAATAATTGACAAAATAAACTTTGTTTAAATGTGTTCTGAATAAAAAACATGCTTATGCCTAGAGGTTTATCTCAAAAGCAAACTTTTTTTTGTTCTTTATTTTATGAAGAAAGATTTCGATGATATTATTGAATTCCGATAATTATAATTAGGCGAAAGAAGACACAAACAAACAAAACAATACATAATACAAGCTTTTAATAGTAATTTGCTTTCGCGGTGTACAGCATCCCTGCGTATAGAATTAATTGACTCTTGTATTTTTGCTTATTTCAACTTCTAAGTAAGTACTCGTACAAGAAACACATCCTCACGTTCTCTGTCACATGTAAAATGATATATACTCGTATTTCACATAGATCGAGTTCAGTCATAATTTTGAGGCCATTTCGGAAAATCCTTTTTTTTTGGAAACACACGTCTAGTCGAACCTGACGGAGATGAAAAGGGGTTTTATTTCTGCGGACGGGGAACAGCAAATAGAGCAAAACGTCACCTAGCTCGACCTAAATTCCCGTTTGTGATATCGGAAGGCTGGTAATATTGGCATCTCAGTTTTTTTAAATGTCTGCCCAAATATATAACAACAAGTACAGTCGAGTTCATAAATATGTATACACTTTAGTACCTACAGTCACTAGATTTAATTAGGTACCACCTTAGGTCCAAAGTCAATCTGGCATTCTACAACAATATAAGGTTGAGTTTCCTAAAAGTTATAAATGACTTGACATCAATAATGACATTGACGACTTTAAGCATATTTTTCCCGTACCTTGTCTATTTAATGTCTGTTTAAACTGCTATACATCATTTGTCTTAGCGATTAAAGTGACAAGGTACTAAAGCGTACACAATATTTATGAACTTGACTGTACCTACATTTTCATATGAGTGGAGGTCCTATAAACGCGTAGGTTCACATGAATTGTGTAATATTCCGAACAAACAAAAGACCTGCATTAAATTTCAGAATGACGTGGGTGGAGCAAGTATTGTCTGACCCAGGATGTTCAATGGAACGCTGACCTTAATAACCGTTTAGTTTATGTCAAGGATACGATATAACTCCTTTAAATTGACTTTCTTTAGGAACTCGAAATTTTGGAAAGGTTTTAGGAATATTATCCCACTTATATTCAGGTGTCTTATTAGTAAGTTTGATCATGACTCAACAACTCTCCATAATGCAATCAAATTGAGAATCCATTTTGAACGAGCCTTTAAAGAAACTTAGTTTCAGTAAAGTATCTAAGACCTAGTTAAACCTTTAAGCGAAGTAGTATTTAAAAGTTCTGATTTGATTTCAAACTTAATCAGGTCACGTGGATCAAGCTTCAGTTTGATATCGATTTTATAACAATGAAGTAGCTTCCCCCTTTTACATAATGCATCTCTTGCAGTATTCTAAGAAATGTCGTCGTCAGGCAGTCCTCGAAGTGGACATAACATGGTTTGAAAACTTGCAAGAGTTTTGATTATACTCGTGTAATGCTAAGAGAAAACGTAAAAGAAGAAAAAGAAGGAATATTTAAATTTCTTATCATTGCTGTTATTACGAACTCAAAAATTGCGTGTTCAGTTAATACTTGGAGATGTTATTCCTTTGAATATATGAACATAGTTACTGATCTATCTTTGAGGAAAATAGCCGCAGTAAACAGTAACGTGAAGTTAGACGTGGATATTAAAATCCAGAAATCTAACCCCCAACTTTTCCCATAACGCTAATAAATAATTATTCCCATCGGATATTAACGACTCTTTGCCGATAAAAGATAAAAAAACTTTGTCTTCTTCGTTTGCATTGTCAAATAAAATTCAAAAGTATGATTATCAATGTAATTATTAACAAGCTGGTAATTACAATAGAGCTATTGGCGTGTTGGTAATCAGCGGTAAGTGTTATTAGTTCTAATCATAACATTAAACAATTAACTTTTTGTTATAGAAACAGTTTAGTGAAATCGGGCTTCATTGCGAACGTTTATAAACAATGGCAAGGAAGCAATTGTAATTTATTCGGCGAGTCTGAATAAACCCTGATTCTGAACGGTACGACTGCACGAGGGAACCCTTGGATCAAGCTTATTCACTTGGACCAATGGGTAAAAGCGCACGTTGGTAAAGGACAGGAGATTCAATTAGACTACGTAGTCGTAGAGTTGTCCTGAATAGCGATTCGCAATGTAGGACCTGCACTAACGAATCGAACGTAAGCAATTATGCCGATTCCCTCGGTTCCTGTTTCGTAATGGGTCAAACGGCGATATCCTTTATCGTCAATTTATATCGTTCTGCTTTTGAAAGTTATTGCTGGTCCGGGAGTCATATTTTGCAACAGATCAAAACGGTTCCTTTGTTTCGCAATGGTTGTTAGGAACAGTGAAAGTTTGCGCCACATAAGGGTACTTACAGCAACTTCTTAAGTTTATCTAATTTGCGACCGGCGGCATTATCAAGCCCTTGACACGGTTTTGCTTTCATATTAATTAGGTTAGGACCTTCCAAACCCGTCTGAACCTAATGTTTTAAACACGTGGCGAACGGAGACTACTTAATAAATAGCTGCCTTCCGTTACTCTGACGTATTATGAAAATTAATTCAGTTCAAATTAAGTGAGCCGTGAGTCACGCCAGCAATATACGAAGTAAGGTGGAAGCGTGCGTTGCCCTCAAGACCCATATTGCCGAAGGGCGTATAAAATATGAAATAATGCTTCCGATACGATGATTCATCGGGAGGTTGGCCGCGCAAGTAAGCCCAGGCAAGATGGGAAGATGCTCATATAGTAAATATTACAGTAGGTACACTGGAAGGCCGAACGTCTGGCTCGGGGTGAAAACGAATTTTCCCGAAAATTACCACTTGACCGATCGATTTATCGCCCCCGTAAACCCTTATATTTCAAATTTCGTGGAATTCGTGAGAATCGTGAGTTGTTGAGATTTTTTACGGTGGTTCTTCATTTCAAAGCGTTGGTACACTCACGATTTCTCACGAATTATTAAAGTACTGAAATTTATAGAATAAACTTATCCGAAGCATTTAATTTCATTCATTATGCGAAGAAAATAAATGCCAAACTACTAACCGACAATAAGCGGTGTAACACCTAGGAGATAACTAATGAGCTAATTTGCAATCACTAGCCCCTACATATGCATTATTGAGTCTATCAACAATGTTTCCTGTTTCATACTAAGTAGATGTTTATTGCTTTAAGTTATTAAATATTGTTTATTGTTCCGTATTTAGGTATGAAATAGGTGTGTCATTCGTATAAAACTAATAAGCCTATACAAATACAGCAAACTAAATTAAGAGCACTTGTGTCTTGTGTCCTTAATTAGATTGTGATGTAAGCCACTGGGATATGAATCACAAAGAAGCGTGTCATCGGTTTTTTTTCACAATCGCGTCTGATAGTTCCGAGATGAGGTCATACAACAAAACCATATTTAGCTCCAAAACTTTCATTACACAGGATTTGGGTTGTCTTCTGCAGAGCCATCCATTGTTGACACAACGATTAGAAACAACTTCTTGAGTTAAGAATCTTGAGAATGCAGTGACATTATTCACGAGCACATTTATAGTCGGAATGCTACATGACGCTGGAGATAAAGTTAATCAGACAATCTATAAGAAGCACGTCAACTAATTAAATGCTCGTTACACACAAGGAATTCTACAAGAACATACATACATAACCCAGCTTCATTCCCTGAAACGCGTGTTTCGATACGATCGCTGCGAAAGTGGGCCAAGGCCGGGGATATTTTAGATCCTTGACTCCCCATTGCGTCCACGTTTCACACCTTATGAACACCCAAATAGTTTCCAGATGTTACCAAACTTTCATCAACTGTTAATATGTTCACCAAGAAAAATTATAGACTACGGTGTTTGATTTTACAAACATAATTTTTGAAAAAAATTTGATTATGGTTGATATCATTAGTGTTTGACATTTGTTGTAAGCGAAGTATGCAAAAAAGACATTTCTTTCTTTCCATACTAATATGAAACACCCTACTAAGTAGACAATAGAGTTTTACTCGTATATCACTTGCGCACGCGATAAATGGTTATTAACGTCTATGGGTAAAACACAACACTATAATTACCTATTCCGACGTATAAATTAACTGTATTAACATGGTAATAAAAACTGGGCAAGAGCATGTCGGACCATGTTCAGTGTAGGGTTCCGAAGCAGTCACTACAAACAGAAAACACTATCTCAAGAACAACACGTACACTGAAAAAAATTATTGATCGCTTCGAACAATATTATAGTCATTGTTGTGCATAAGCCTCCGGTTTCCACACGAGCCTAATAAGACGTTCGATAGATTAACTACGATGTTAGTTGAATCACTAAAGATCTTGCTGTTGTAACTATCACCTTTGGTTGATATAGTCACCTTATTTTTTTCTAAGTGAATAAACAAAATTCTCCATTTCAAGTTTCACTCGATGTTATAATGTAAAAAAATATCTTTGCTTTACCCGTAACCATTCTTTTTTCAATATTTTATTTTACTTCTTTGTCGGCGTAATTTAAATGTATAAGTAACTATGCCAAATCACAGTTTTGAAATACCAAGAGTCTGAACTAACCCGTGGACAGTCGTACATGGCGAAACTATACCTAAGGGTTCCTAGTTTGACTTCGGAACCCTAGAAAGCACAGAGCATTGTAAAGTGTAATTTAGATTACTGTACGAGCTGAGCACGCGTGATCGGCGCTCGCGCTCGCGGGGCTTCATTAAATTAACACCAGTTACAGCTAATTTACTTGTTGGAGATTGGAGTGGTTTATTAAGCTAGAATTGTGGCTTTATTTTCTTTTATCATTGAGTAGTTAGGTCAAGGCCTCATCAATGTGGTCGGCCGGTTTTTATTACGAATATAAAATGACATTCAGATTCACAAAGATGACCAAAGCATGTAGTTTTTTTTTTAAATATAGCTATCTGGTTGATAATTTAACGGTGGCTTTTTGAAAAATCTTAGAATTCTTGAATTTGCACGCGCACCGGTTTTATTTGACGGTTATTTTTAAATCAATTAACATCATATTACTTGCCTTGATAATCATAATATAAACATGGTGCTTGATTATCGGTGTGGATGACGTAGATAAAACATCTGCCACTTTCTGACCAGGGGAGTGATTCTCTCAACAACGACGGTCGGACGGACGAAAGAATGTCCAAGCGGCGAGTTTAAGTAGTCCCGTCAGTGCGAACAAAACATATTATAGCGCGTGCATTTTCAATTTAGCAGCATGGTTTCTGCCGATGGATCGAACGAACGTGAAAAGGCTGCTTAATTGAAAATGCACGCGCTAAAATGCGATTTTTTCGCTCTGACGACCTAAACTCGCCGTTGCGATTTCGCTCGTTCGTCCGCCCGTCCGTTGTTTTTGAGAGAATACCTAACACCCCAGTACGTAAGTTCGAGAGTGACGGACGACGGTTTATCCAACGGGATAAAGACGACCATAATACGGGCCCACGGCCCCGATAAAGCTGGTTTTCTATCTAATTACATCATCTATGAATCATGTCAACCGAGTCCATGATCCTTCATGATTAGATTAAAGACGTGCCCCGACCCACGTGCCACTGCGGGAGTATTACCTATTTATAAAACCCGAATAAAAAAAGACGTTACTCAAAATAAATACAATCCAGTTTACATCTTAGCTTGTGGCTACAAAGTCCAAAACGTTGAATTCATTGGGTCGTATATGTCTATTTATTTTTAAGCGTGCGAAATGTTGATTACACTTGCAAAGAACGATCGTAAAGAAAACTAAAGTACCTACTTAGTGGAAGTTTCAATGACGTCGATATAAAATACGAGGTAAGTTATTAAAGATTTTAATTAGTTATGTGTATCGTGACAGGAAATAAGAAAATACTAAAACAATGCTAAAAATAAATACACTATAAAAAAAGTTTTTAACATAACCTAGTAGCCGAAAATGGGATAATTTACAACTTTGGAAAATATATTTATTCCATTTGGCGTCACTTTACTATTTAACAAACCACTTTAAAATAACCCAAAAGTTAGTACCTACCTACCGCAAAAGATCTGATATAAAAATGTTACAGACACCATCAAAAATTCATACACGCTGCAGCATTCCGCATAAACTGTACATTCCAGAATATTCCAGATGCACTAAAAGGACGCCGGGTCGATTTCGAGAAGAGACTGCTCAAAACGGCAGGCGAGCGATAAAAAATAAGACACATCAAAAATAAAGTCACAACCAACCTCAAACTAAAAAACAACGATAATTAGAGTTCCATTTTCATTTTTGAATGGAACTTTCGAGCGCTGATTTTCGAAAAATCAACGCGCAGAAAAATACTCTCCAAGATTCTTATCGTATCGAAACTCAGCAGAGCATAAAAATGGTTTGCTGCAATATATTAGACATTACCATTGCTAGTTTTTCGTAGTACAAGTCCCGGAACAGAGCTGATGCAGAACAGGGTTACGGAGAGCAGAAAGCATGCATTCGTCGGGTGCAACGTCCTGCACGCGCCACTAACTCCACGCTGCGACCATCTGCTCGTATCGTACGATTGTCGATTTTCACGGCGTCTATTACATTTATCGTCGTTTATTTGAGATTATGATACAATGACGGAACTCCCTCCATGATTTCATCTGTTGGTTTACGCATGGGTAATATACCGCTGATATTTACCAATTTTTTTTATACACGTGGTACCTGCAAGTTATGATAAAAAAAATGGGCAAGAGCAAGTCTGACCATTAGTGTAGGGTTCGAAGCCCGTTAGACAGCCGCAACTCGTGACTCTTAACAATAATTAGCACTTTAAATCTTAATATTTCAGAAATGGATCCCTTTAACGAAAAATTGTTGTGACAACTCTACATACATACATACATACATACATAAACTCACGCCTTTATTCCCAGAGTGGGGTAGGCAGAGCTACAGAATTTCCAACAACTCTAAAAACTTGTTGATAATTCTGTAGCCACATTTTGCACACTTAGGCGAAGATGTTTAACAGTGTATTAGTGACAGGTTGCAAGCCCATCGCCTAACAGTACTACACGCCTTTATTACCTTAGTCGGCTTTTACGACATCCACGGGAAGACTTGGAGTGGCACTATTCTAATCGGGCAACCACACGGCAACTCTACAATATCTTTGAAAGACCTATCCAACGACACCCATGGATATGGGGTCGACGAGAAAAAAAATACATCCCCGAGTTACGTGTGGGGCGGTACCATAAAAAAAAATACGATTATATTTTACCGTTTTGCCGGCGCCACTAATACCTATGTATATTCATGCCAAATTACAGCTTTCTAGTACTAAGAGAGCTAAGCTGCGGACGGAGGGACGGACGGACATGGCGAAACTATAAGGGTTCCTAGTTTGATTACGGAGCTCTAAAAAGGAGATAAAAATTTAATATTTTTTCTTTCTTACATAAATATCTAAATATGGATAACTCAGGACCTTCTATATTGATCGCACATTTTCTTGTACGCATAACATATTGTTGTTACTTTTTGAGATTAACCGATCTAACCTAATCTTGCCTATACGATATGAATTAAAAGTCCCTTTTTAGTATTTTTTTTTTCAGTAAAAACAGAACTACGCTAATTATTATCGGCAATATATACTATACATATATTGGTAAAATGCAAAGCAAAGAAAGGCGAACTCAACTAAATATGCAGATTACAATAAATATTTTTAAACATTATAATTTACTATTACAATGGACTCATTTGTATTTTTTTGCTTAATCACGCGTACCCTAGGTCACGGAGGCCACATGATCTAAAATGACTCACGCGTGTGCGCAAGACAACTTAACCCTTTGTCTACTCGTAACTGTTGCCTACACATTACATTCACGATCCGCCATTTAATTCTGACAATGCCCCATTAATATTCCGCTGCTTTAGGTGCCAAGTGCCAATTCCTAACTGAACAGTAAACTTGTGTCTGTACAAGTTGGCGAGGCGGAAACACCGTCTGCTCCGATGTCTTTGAGTCGGTCGCTGGCAATATTGGAAATGCGCGGAGTCGTATTGGCCAAGAAAGACGTAGTTAGTGTGAAAGGTTCAATAGGTCGGGCGGTTTATATATTGAGTATTGAAGATACTTTCCACAAAAAAATAACAAACGTTTAATAATATTTCTTGAGAAACGATTGTACTGGAACTATAAACAGGCGTAAAAATCCTTCTAACAATAAATAACAAAAGTTGAGAGAAGGCACGTTTCCTACACTAAAACACTTCTAAGACTGTTGTGACAAGGATACAAACAAACTAAGAGGCAGTTAGGGCCCACGTAGGGAACGATGCTCGAACAGTAAATAAGACAGCATCATTACGTAGGATGAAAACATTCATTTTAATAATGCTGAGTCCGGCCGAGCCGACATTTTTTACGACGGCTTATGATAAATTTATGCGCAATCATGAACTCGGGGACTTGTTTTTAAGGATTTCGTGCCTTAATACAACACTAATTATTTAGGACTTTCGTATTAAAATGACAAAACCCTTGTAAGACGCTGTCTGTGACAGCGTTGTAATTAAATTACGGTTTACAATGCGGCCATTTTAGAAGCCGACGTCTGAACTTTGAGATAAAGGCTTTGTAAACGGCCGGTGTTGCGAAAACAGTTTACCAGAGCAATTTTATATGACAGGTGCGATTTGTATCAGCGGCTGCAATAATGCTCCAACAATGCATTCAATGGATAAATGACTGTGCCGACGGGCGCACGGTGGAACATTACGAGAGAAGTTTGTATATAGGACCTTGTAAGCCTTCCATATTTATGAAAAATTCGCACGTTGCACCTGTCAAGTCGCTCATGCCATGCAGCAATGCGGTAAACAGCTGCTAGCCAAATAACCAGTCCGTACATGTCGCTTTAAATCATAATTATTTGCTTTGGTCATAATGTATTGTTAGTCATACTTTTTTTTGTCATAACTTCTTTCAGGCTGAAGTTACAGTTTTTGATAAACGTTTATCGTGTAGATTATTTAGGTTAGGTTAGGTTAGTTTTATAAAAATCCTGAAAAAATAACCGTGTCCTGAGAAAAATGCATTATGACTTGCGAAAATTATGACTTGAAACACATTATGACTAAAAATAATTATGGCAGTCAATAGAGACCCTTAAAATACAAAGAAGTAACAGGCAGGTGGTCTTAACTCGGGCGAGCGACGACGGAAACTCCTTAGCCGAGTTGTCGGTGCATTCTGCGATAGCTGACAACATCGTTTCCGTAATTAAACCCTTGAGTTAATTACAAAATTTAGGATTGCTCGTATTCGTGCGAATTTCCTCTATTGACGATTCTTTACTTCTTAAACATAGACTTTAAACATACTTCAGCGGTAGGTGCTTGTGAATGCAACGTTTTCTTTTCTTTTTTTGTTTAATTTGGCACACGGTCAGGCACGATCCTGGCAGGCAAAAGGACCGCGTGGAATCGGGATAGCAGGAGTGAATGTAGCTGTATAGTAGCTATACATTAAGCAGCAGTAACCTAGCTGTATTATGGTATTATGGCTGCGTATGGTTGGACGATCACGTTGCGAAACTAGGCGCAATGCGTCCGATGGTGCGGTAGGCTGAATGGGTTCTTTACTACTCTGAATTGTAAAACCAGACAAAACAAATTGCGTTCGTTTTTTATGAAACTTTTATGTTACTGCAATACAGATCGTATACACGAATAGTGTATTTAATAGGATAGAAGTATATGTTAGTCGTATGGTTCGTAAAGATCTTTGGAATTTCTAGAGTCTAGGTCTCTACGGACCATACAATCTAGACCATCGTGATAAATCCTTAACTTGCTATGACAGAAATTACAATGATCCACAGCGTGGCCGCAGCAATTTAACAATTTATTACGACGTTGTTCATAAATAGTTGAAACAAAACGTCATTCAGTATATCAAGGCGTTACTATGATGGATGACCCGAATTAAAACCAGAGAGCTAGCTGATGGGATTGCTTTGTGTGATTAAAGAAATTAGAGTAATCATTTAAATTTAACCTTCATCTTAAAAGAGAGGAGTGTTATGTGTTTAAAACAAGTATGCGTGTGTCTATTTGTCTGTTATCGCCTAGCCCCCAAACGGGTGGACCAACTGTATTTATATAATGTAGATATCTCTCTCTCTCTGTTTAGGTAGATAAACTCTTTCGTATTTTGGTTCTTATGTAAGTTTCATGAAAATCGGTTGTCAGCGTATCATAACTATTATAAGCTTCGGTCTTGTCGATCATTTGGTAGGAATAGGATGTAGGATTACTCGAAAAGGATGACTGAACATGTTACCCAAATAAGCTTCGCTTTTGTATACTGTTCAATGCGCGTGTCGATGTTACATTTATTTATTTAGAAAACTAATGAGAATGCGTTGAAAATTAATCACTATCCTGAAAGATTAGGTTTAAATAAAATACCATATAAGTGGTGTAATAAACAATACATGTATTAGTAACAATTACGTAATAAATGATTTTATTTCCGGTAGCGTAATTTTATGTTAATGTTGTTTTATAACAAATATAATTATTCTCGCTTACTGTTATTAGGCGAAAGGTAATTACGGGTATAATTATTTTGCGGTAATGTTTACAACCGAAGTGGAGTAATTAAGTAAGTTATACGACTTGTGCATCAGTAAAACCTGGTATCTGCAGAAACTGTCAGTGGTGGCTCCAGGTCGGATTTGATTGTATACGACTTAAATTACAAAGTTTTAGTAGCAAGAAAGAAAACCTACTCGAAAACGTGGACTACACTTTTTTGGAATCTATTCATAGCACGAATCTGTAAAACAGACTCATGCTTTCATACATTATTTAACTTTTACTCTATGACGATAGAACCCAACGTCAATGTCATGCTTGGAAATTTTAGTATAATAAAAAAAAAAGACATTTATTCAGTAAGTAGGGTTATATAATTATATAAAATAAAGAAATACGGTCCTCTATTCTACTTGGTCAAACGATATTGTCTTAGACAGGTTATCGTATTGTTAACGTTAAGATAGCTCTTATTTACTTGATAGTAATGGCGGCCGAGGTAAAAACAATACCATAGCACGTCAAAGGAAATATTCTACCGAGTAGCTTAAGAGGCCCTGTGGGGCTAGACAAGTTGCCATCGTTCACGAACGCTAGCGTTAGGTGATCACTGGCGACATGTGTTGTCATTGAAAAATGTATGGGAATGACGTAAGTCACGTGATATATCACTCGTTACAACTGACACGCTGAAAAGTGATCACTATCACTCGATAGGTTTGACGACTACGGTCGATACGCGGTACTATTTTGACACAAAGGCTAGACAAGTTGCCCTTTTGACAGGTCGAATAGAACACGAGCACAATCACCATGTCGCACTGCTAGATCAAAACAGTATTAACTCAAAATCATGGCTAGTTTGGTTTTAAGTTCAAAGAAGTTGAATTAAAGTTGATTTTGACATGCATTGTATTTTGAGTTACTACTATTTTCATCTAGCAGTGCGATATAAACGTCGGTATCTAAGGGCGGTATCTATGGACGGCCGTAACGACCAAGAAACTGTCAACTGAGTCCGTGTCATCACTGTCATCATTGCTTCGCGGTCGCATAAAATTATATTGTTTGAACTTTGATTTCTTATTAAAAATGCTTCCGCTGAGACTTACCTACATATACGCTGCTCACAACAGTACGAGCTTATCCAGGCGCCGACCCAGAGAAATCTCTCGTGCGAGCCTGGAGGCCGCGGACGGGATGCATGAAATGCTGTTCAGGAACATTTTACGTTAAGCAAGGTCTCATTTAGAGTTCTTTGCAGCCTTTTGCGTTCCCTGACTTCGTTGAGGAGATTGAAGGAGGTTCTCCTTGAACTGAAGGTAAGCATCATTTTGATTTTAACATGTATAAGTTGGTATGTGCATTATATAAACAATACCTACAATGAAACTTGTCAGTACCAATAAAGATATTTATTACGATTATTTCAGGTCCTGTGTGCTCTCAGCTTTCTGGCGACAAGGTCGGATCAGAGGATCACGGGGTATCCAACCAATTAACGCAACGGACCGCTGCTAGTAGATGCATCCGTCAAGTAGGGGATGCTCTCAACAACGACACAGTCTTGAAGAGGAGGATCGTCTTCCTACAATCGGATGAAGCTAGGTCTCGTATAAGACAAGAGTAAGTTATGACATATATTTAATGAAAGTATTGGATGTTTCATTCCCTGAATATGTGTAATGTTTTTTATTCACAAGGTCCCGCCCAACGTTTAAATTAACCGAGGGAGCGTTTTTTCTTTTATTGAAAACTCTTTATATATATATAGTAGTATGGTTTTCGGAAAAAAATAGTACTTAAGTAGTTACTTATAGCGAGGTTAAGTAAGTATACTTAACCGATATCATACAATTTATTGATAAAATAACTTTTGTGTGTTTTAGGCAACAAAGAAAATCCTACAGACGGCTGGTTGTCGATGCCGGATGTCCATATACTATTATCAACCCCTTGTCGCAGAATTACAAACTCCGGTGTTTCATTTTTACACGGAGCCTGCAGCCTGTATGGAAGGAGTATCTCAACTTCCATTCAATGTCTCAAAGGTCGCCCCCTAGGTTATATTGTAGTGCGGAGCAGTCCTTTTATAATTGGAGCCAAATCCAGGATGAGCCCTACTAATTAGAGGCAGGATTATACTTAATTGTTTGGTGAAATGAGTTTGAATTACTATTAATTTATTATGTTTAAAACCTCATCCAAAAAATGCTCTGAATCAAAAAATTATTGACTTCAAGTATTAAACGTTCAAAACAAAATCGAAGTACATTATTTTAGTAAAGTTTCATTACTCGAAGTTACACTGATGGCCATATAATTAGGAACCGAACGCTTGCGTTTTTCTCGTAAGATATACTTAATACAATTATGACTTAAATTTTGACCACCAATCAAAAATTTCTTGACCAATTTTATTTTTAGTTTACACTTATCATTATATAATAATCTGTTTAAATGTATGTACAGTTTGTCGCTGCTAAAATCGAATATTTCATCAATTTCATGTTAAAAAACTTTGTATGGATAGGTACGTCAGCACTAAGTTTTTAAATCCCTTTAAAAAATATTCGTTTTTAATGGCGGTAAACTGTACAAAAATTTGAGGCTTAGTTTATTAATTAACGATAAGTGTAACTAAAAATAAAATAGGTCTAGAACTTTTGATTAGTTGTCAAAAATGAAAGTATATTTGTAGGCAATTATATGGGAAAAATGCAAGCGTTCCTAATTATTTAGCCACCACTGTTATTACAGGAGGTCACGACTAATTTGGTTACGATCTCGGAAATGGATTATTCTGGCCTGACAGGATAGAGAGCAACTCCCTGATGCCAAATATGTCGTTCTGCCTGCGCACAGCGGTCGCATTAACTAATATGGCGGCTGAAAGACGTGTTATCGTTCCCAAAAAAAAAAGAGATAAAGGAAATGGCTGAATTTTGTACATAAAGTAAGTACTAGTAGTACTCATGTCAAATACCTATGCAAAAACTGTTCAAAAATAGTTATGGCGTTATGTACTTTCAACGGCCGATAGTTGTTACCAAAAAAAACGATAAGGGAAATGGTTGAATATTATGAGCAAAGTAAGTATTAGTTGTACCAATGCCAAATAAATATGTAAAAACTGACCAAAATTTTGGTCGCGTTAGGGCACTAGGACCTTTTAAAGATACTTCGAAAGTATATAACGCCATAACGTGACCAACATTTTTGACAGGTTTTGCATATTGGACATGAGTACAACTAGTACTTACTTTATTTACAGTATTCAGCCATTTCCCTTATCGTTTTATTTTGGGAACGATACCACACGCATATAACGCGACCACTGTGCGCAGGCAGTCTGACAAATTTGTAGTCAGGTTCCTCTATTCCCACTAGTTCAGTTGTTTAGTTCAGTTGACTGAACAAGTGAGATTTTTTTACTCGTTTGTTCAGTTGAAAATAAAATAAATTATAACTGAACTAGTCAGATTTTTTTTCTCGTTTGTTCAGCTGGATAAAATTAATAACCGCTTAGTTCTACATCCATGTATGACTTCTTTGAACACGTAAAATGGTACTTTTTTGTTCTGTCTAGTCATACACCTACACGATGTGTACAAAACGAGTTGTTTAAAATGAGGTAGGTTTAGGTTATGTTAGTTTTGCAGCAGGCCCGGAGGGCCAAACCACCCAGAAATAGGAGCTCCGCCTGAGCGGAGCTCCGTCGACACTCTTATTTCAAATCAATCAGACAGTGTCGACGCTCCAATTTCTGGGTGGTTTGGCCCTCCGGGCTTGCTGCAAAACTAATATAACCTAAACCTACCTAGTTTCTGGTTATGAAAATGGAAAAAAAGTCTTGTTTAATAACAGGTTAAGAAACAGTGAAGAAAAATCATTATTCATAACCAGTTATGAAATCTTACTTGTGAAAGTGGACGAAAGGAAATTGACGACTTCAAGCATATTTTTCTTGAAATGGGTGTCAAATTAACGCTCGTGACCGTACAGTCACCATCAAATATCGGAGTAGGCGTTCAAAAATACCCGCACTCAACTCAATTAATTAAGCAGTGTATGTAGAGTGTGTTGATATATTTTTGCACACTTTGTTTGCTGCGATGTGTTTAAAGTCGTACCTACTTTAGTTGCTTACATTTACTTCAACCGACCTACAACATCCGACATTATGGGAAAACGAGCATATTTGGAAGGTATTATAGGAATGAAGACAACATGAATTGATTATTTTACTGAGCAGAAATTATGGAAAAGTACATAATTGTATTAACGCAGACATCACAGGAACATCGGAGTGCACGGATCCAGTTAATCTGCATTGCAGTCCTTCTAGACAATGCATACTATGTGGTAAAATTGGTGGGTGAAGTGGCTGGAGACAATGGTGTTGGTTTTTTTCTGAAATTAAAATAAAATGACTTATCATAATTTTTGTCATGAATATAAACTATAACTTTGTTTCTACATTTTTTTTACATTCAAGTCAAATATCCGTAAGGGCGCTAAAACACTGAGATATTTTTGGACAAAGGTTAAGAAAAGTTATGTACTCGCTGTCTCCAACAATAATATATTATCCAATATAGGGCTGAAACTATTGGACACGTCTAGAGGCAGAGAGCGTGTCAGATAATTTTGAGCGTAACGCAATGTGAAATATAAATTATTATTGGCGACTGTACTTATTCTCATTTAGTTTATATTGGTTTTGCAGACACCTTAGAGAGATCAAATAACTTATATGAATAAAAAGCAAATTATTTACATAGATTTAATGCTTAATCTTTGGCCAAAGTAGCTGGTCACCCGAAACGTCATTTAGGCATGAGGAAATTTCCTTAATGAATGAGTTATCTCACGCCTCCCCCAAAACATAAAGACTTGGCTAAAAGCAGACATATTTATGCCATTTCACTGGTTTGACTGATGCAGCCGCCGTTCTCAGTTTGACAGAGGAAGTTTGAAGTGGGACCTAGGCAGCGTATGCATGCAGGTAACGTCCGCCAGGTTAGGTAAAATACTGAAAATACGGAATAAAACTGTATACACACCATGATCTGCATTTGCGAATATCATTATAGGTATCCAGTGGACTTCATAAATATTTTCTTAGTTCCAATCACGTGTAGTCTATAGTCCCTGTAAATTAAAAATTAACTGTAGGTATATCTATATCACAAACACGCTGCTCTAGTTAATTTTATCGAGTACAGGCTTCTGTACTATTCTGCCCATGTCATTACGATTAGTACAGTACCGCAATTTTAGCAAATGTTATCCGATTTTAAGGTGTAGCTGAAAGAAAGTCAAACACAACTACACTAAATAAATAAAAAATCGTACATACATACATACATTAACCCTGAAAACATTACACTCCTTATTTTAGGCAGTCATGTAAAAATAGTTGGGTATGCCTGTGCGCCCCTGCTGCGCTTTCACGTGATTTGAACATAAACCTGTATCTGATCTTCATTATTGATTTAATAGGGAAACTATTTAACAATGCCTGGGAGACGCGTTCATACAAAGGAAGTAACTTTTCTTACATGTTACAAGAATTCATAACACATACATACACGTACATTTACCTTAGAATAACACACAACACACAACACAATCACAATCTCATAACATTTTATGAAAAACCACATGTAAATAAATAATGTAACAAATACAACATAATACGTACCTAAATATGTTTATTTCCAATGCACATCTGCGACAGCGTCAACTTGACTTTTAAGGTCGAAAAGTATAGACAAATTTATCATTTTTAGAAAAAAAAACTAGACTGTCGATCGAGGTTGTATCCATCGTGGGCATACACTTTGGCTAGATTTTTCATTTTTGACAACGCATGTCGACAGTGATCGCCTAACGCTAGCGTTACATTCGATGGCAACTTGTCTAGCCTATTTCGCCAAGTGACAGGTGATCACCAAAGTGATCGCCTAACGCTAGCGTTCGTGAACGATGGCAACTTGTCTAACCCCACTGGGCGCTAATCCGATTCCCTAGAAATTTTCCCGATGACGTCGTCAACGTAGCTCGATAGAACCAAAAACTTCGTGCTCGAGGTACACGAATATGAGATTAATTTAGGAAGTAGATAGGAAATGTTTTTTAATAAAATGTATTTACCAAAAGACTCTATCTCTATCGGTAGCTTCCACATTGGGACTGGCCTGTGGTCGGAACATACGAGAAGAAACTTTTAATACGCGGCTAGAAAAAACCAGGGGTGTTAATCTCTCAAAAACATCGTAAATGTGTTTTATTCGCTCTGACGGGACTACTTAAACTCGCCGCTGCGATTTCGCTCGTTCGTCCAACCGTTCGATGTTTTTGAGAGAATAACACCCCAGGAATATAAATAGCAGTAACAGGTTGATTTACTTTATAATGTCAAAATATAGCGTACTGTACGTCTATATTATTAACAGCCATCGATAATCAATTGTTGTCGTGTTTATAATAGACGCGAGGAAAGTCGATGATTCACATGTTACGTTCGAAATATAAAACAGTTTAGTCAGATAGCGACCATGTTTGGAACAATAACAGATTGGCAGTCAGAAACTGACGATTTAATTCAGTATCGTATCTCCCAAACGGATGGAGGGTTTTTATTAAAGAAACTGAGGTTATCGTGTGGTTGCCGGGTCAAAATAGTGCCACTCCGTGTCTTCCCGTGGATGTCGTAAAAGCCGACTAAGGAAATAAAGGCGTGTTGTGCTGTTAGGCGATGGGCTTGCAACCTGTCACTAATACACTGGTAAACATCTTAGCCTAAGTGTGCAAAATGTGGTTACACAATTATCAATACGTTTTTAGAGTTGTTGGAAATTCTGTAGCTCTGCCTACCCCACTCTGGGAATAAAGGCGTGAGTTTATGTATGTATGTATGTATGTATGTAGAGTGAGGTTAATCGGGATAGTCCTGAGCGAAGTTTCATGCCGATTAAGAGATATCGGCTCCGAAAGTAGGGGTACTCAAATACTCAAACGTTTATTGCATTCCACAATGTGTTGGCAGTTGACAGGCTAACTTAAGCTATTACAGTAATAAATATAATTATTATAACTTAATTATGGACCCTGTTGGGCACAGCAACATTAAGATTAAGAGAGGGCTTTAGCTCAATAATTCTACATTGTACTTAATAATTATATTGCACATAAGGTATATAATTTAAATTAAATTATGTCAAATTTAATTAGAACTAAGTAATTAAACTTAAATATCTGTTGTAATTATTTTGTATTATTTAATCCTATTATGTGTTATATATGTATAATGATCATTAATTCTGTACTTATATTATTATCATATTTTTGTATTTATCTCTAACTTATCTTTCCAATGTAGGTACTTTATCTGATATTTATTTATAGAATTTATTAATGTCACTGTTTGTTATTTCAATGTAGGTATAGGTTTTAGTTTAAATTACAGTTTGTCTTCCAAGTACGTATTTATAGTATAATAACTTTTTCTTATGAGAAGTTCCTTTAAGAGTTTTATAAATTTGTTTTCGTTTTTTTCAGTTTTTATATTATTCGGTAATTTATTATATATTTTTATTGACATTATATAAGTTCCGTCAGAGCACATCTTCAGTTTTGATGCAGGTAACATTAATCTATCTCTGTGTCGCAGGAAATGGGTTGTGGGTAAGTCTTCTCGTTTTTTGTAGTATTCAGGATATTTCCTAACAAACTTACACATCTCAAAAATATATATGCACGGTAGGGTAAGTAGTTTATTTTCCTGGAAGTGGGGTTTACAGCTTTCTGTATTTTCTATATTAACTAGGATGCGGACAAGTTTTTTTTGTAGTGTAAAGAGAGCTGGCGCATCGGTGCTATTTCCCCAAAGGATGACGCCGTAGCTGAACCAGGCGTACGCATAGGCATAGTAGGTGACGAGTGCAGTTTCGAAGTCGGTTGATCTTTTAACTTCACGGAGCGCATAAGCGAATTGTGATATTTTACTTCTAATCTTTTTTATATGAGTTTTCCAGTTCACGTGAGTATCTATAGCCAGTCCAAGCAGTGTGAATTCATTAACAACTTCTATTGATTTATTTCTGTAGTTTAGGTTTATTTCTAGCGGTTTTTTTTGGTGAGGATGGAAAGCCATTAGTTTTGTTTTTGAATAATTTATTTGTAGATTGTGCTCATTTAACCATTTTGTAGTTTTGTCTAATATGTAGTTAAGTTTTTCATTTAGGTTAACATTATTTTGGCATGTTGTGAGAAGAGAGATGTCGTCTGCGAAAAGAATACATGGTTCATTCATGATTTTTGGAAGGTCATTTATATACAAAATAAACAATAAACATCCTATTACACTTCCTTGAGGAATTGAGGCGTTAGTTATTTTGCTATCGGAACGGACATTAATTATTTCTCCGGTGTCGGGTTCGAAATACTCCACCTCCGTGAACTGTTCGCGATCTTTGAGATAAGAGGCAAACCAATCATGAGCTATTCCACGTATCCCTAATCCATATAATTTATTTAAAAGAATTTTGAAATTTACACTATCATAAGCCTTGGTCATGTCCAATAATATACCGATTGCGTATTTTTTTTCATTTAAAATATTTAAAATTTGTTGAAAGTACTTGTAGACCGCAAGGGTCGTTGACCGTTTTTTGCGAAATCCGTTTTGGTTTTCATCAAAGATTTCAAACTTCTCACAAAAAGCATATACACGATCACACATTGCCTTCTCAAAAATTTTTGAGAGTGTAGATAACAGAGCTATGGGGCGGTAGTTATTGGGATCGGTTTTGTGGCTTTTTTTGTGTATAGGTTTAATTATGGCTTTCTTTAAGAGGTCCGGGAACACTCCTTCAGTAAAGGATTGGTTGCCATTACATGGGGGTTTATCGTTTCAATAGTTATATTATTTAAATTAAAGTACCCAGTGGCACTCGCAACGCTAAGACAATTCTTAAGACATCTCGAATAAGGATTTTAAATTGGTCCTTCAGTTTAGCCTCTACGGCAAATCATAATCATACATACAAACGCATATATACAGAATAAAAATAACCCTCTTTTTTCGGTAGTAGGTAGAGTAAAAACAAAGGGTATCCCACTATAAGTAAGGTGAAGGGCATAAAACATTGAATCTGATTGAAACTTATTATTGTTTGTTCATATACCTACGCCATGCTTATTAAGACTAGAGGAAAACCATTTACATCATGATGGAGTTGAAACGAATAAAACGCCATAATAGCCTTTACCAGTACGCAGGAAGGAAATGGCAAATAAATTATAACCAATTGTATAACCACTGAAAATTGTAACGCTTACACATAACAGAGATCGGAATAGGTAGAGCTAATTTGCCTAAACTTGACGCATATTCATTCAGACCGGTAGCACACCTCCGCCGCGAAACCGATGCAGCGGAACCGCTGACGTTCCGCCACCCTTTGTCCTTTTATATGACGGGCGAAACACTAGCGAAACTGCCTATTCTACCGCGTTAATTTGACCATGCATCTATCTCTTTCTCTCGGAATATTGGCGATCTGCTCACACCGCCGCTCACATCTCCGCGTCTATTCCGCCATTTTGTTCACTGGCGGAATAGACGCGGAGATGTGAGCGGCGGTGTGAGCAGATCGCCAATATTCCGCGAGAAAGAGATAGATGCATGGTCAAATTAACGCGGTAGAACAGGCAGTTTCGCTAGTGTTTCGCCCGTCATATAAAAGGACAAAGGGTGGCGGAACGTCAGCGGTTCCGCTGCATCGGTTTCGCGGCGGAGGTGTGCTACCGGCATCATGCGTGAGCGAAATGGGAATACATTATTGAATGAAGATGCATCCAGTTTAGGCAAATTAGCTCTACCTATTCCGATCTTTGCACATAACACACAATACACATAAACTCACGCCTTCGTTCTTAAAGTGGGGTAGGCATAGCTACAGAATTACTAACAACTCTAAAACTTGTTGAATATTCTGTAACCACATTTTGCGCAATTAGGCTACATGTATACCAGCGTATTAGTGATAGCTTCCAAGCCTAACAATATTACTAGGCTTTATTCCCTTACGCGTTTAAAGAAACATAATACTTGTTAAATAAAATAGTAAAAAATGTAACTATGACATAGACAAAAACCCCTGATATAATTGTGACCCCTTCTTTCAGAGCTGATATCTCTTAAACGGCTAAACCGATTTTGATAAAACATGTTAAAAATTGTATTATAACAAGAACAAGATTGTATAAGATTGCATAACGCTAATTTATTTTTGAAGTAAAGTTTTCAAAGAATATTTAAGGAATTTGGATGATAATACTCTGCACAGGTAGAGATACCTACGTTGCCTTCATGGTTTGGCATTCAAATTAAGAAACGGAATGCTCTCTGAGTTAGGTATAACCGATGTCTGTCAAGGGCAGATTTTGGAGAGAAGGTTCAGAATAAGCAGCCACGGTGCCTATTTTGAATTTCGATATGTTTTATGAAATAGGATTATAATTTTGAAACGATTTTAAGTATTCCAATTACACCCTACTTACATTACAAGCCCAGATTATAACGTATGATGGGTAAACTGTAAGTACTCGAGTTCTTCATAAACAGGACCCAAATTATTCTAGCTATAAATAAATTGGAGCTCTTGTACATATAAATAAGTTGCAGCTTTAAGAGTCGCCAAGACTTTTAGTTGTGTATATATTTTCAAAAGGTGACCTTAAACTTGGCAATTCTAATGACATAATCAATATAAAACTTGATTTTTCTTTTCCATTCGGCCAAGTTTGTTAGGGAACGCGAGCGTCCTGCCTTGCTAGCGACTCTGTAAGGAAATATAATAGCATCGATATATTATACATTCTTCTTACAATAATGTATTATACCTAACTGCAAGTAATACTTCTATAAATAGGAAGTGTGCCTGATAAGCATAACAACCCGATAACAATTTAATTGTTTCAATAATTCACATATCATTGAATAAACAGATTGATGGATCTGTTGCCCCAAAGGATGCGTGTGCGCAGACGTCACTCAAATAGTTCTCACGCGAGTTCTATGCGAGTGATGATTTTATTGAATGATTGTCATATGTATCGTACAAATATAAGTTACGAGGGGTGGAGGTGCAGTTCAAATGGGATACACCATTATTTTTAAAATACCGTGATATGCTACATGGCAGTATCTCAAAAAAAAAAACTATAGCAATCACAGTCATTACTGACAGGAGATGATTGGATCTGTAATTTAAAAAAGCATTTCAAGGAATCCACGTAATTTTTGTATTTTGGCCACGTATTTTGGGATTAAAAAAATATTATCTTGTAAGAACAAAAGTAGCTAATTGACATGCAAGATGCATTAAGTTAGTTTCTTAAAATGGTAATTGTTTAAAAATATATATTGATTTTGATTTCCTTGGTGTATCCCAAGTACAAAAATGATGTAATTTTATTACCTAATTCGACCACTCAACGATCGTAAAATATCCTTAACAGCGTCATAAGACGAACTTTAATCTACTTATCTTGTTACTTTTACTCTTTGACAGTTTAGTTTGTTACATATATAAAAGTTTATCTCCTACCGGTGACAGACTAATTACAACTGTTTTATTAATTAGTAAATGCTTAAATTCCTTCAACTGATCTGTGGGGCTAGACAAGTTGCCATCGTTCACGAACGCTAGCGTTAGGTGATCACTGGCGACATGTGTTGTCATTGAAAAATGTATGGGAATGACGTAAGTCACGTGATATATCACTCGTTACAACTGACACGCTGAAAACTGATCGTCTAGCCTATTTAATTTTGACAGCGCCAAGTGACAGGTGATCACCAAAGTGATCGCCTAACGCTAGCGTTCGTGAACGATGGCAACTTGTCTAGCCCCACAGAGCTGTCATAACGCCCACCATCTAATTACGATATCGAAGCAAGAGATGCTTAACCAAAGTAGAACAAAGCCCCAGTTCATGGTTATTAGGGCTCTTAGTGATTTCCCGACGGCTTTATACGCAGATGGTTCCACTGATTGAATTGTTAGATGTGATTAGATGCTCTGTCGGTTCAATTGATAGCGTTATCGAGCCGCCAAAGTTCGTGATTCATCGACACGTTCACACATTCAAAACCGGCATCTCAGATATGTTTACATAATGCAACCGATATAGAGGTCTCTTAAGGGACGTATTAATAATAATGTTGAACGAGATGCCCGTGACAAGATACGTCAAAGTAAACGTCAAGCCAAAGAAATCAGTCATTTTGACGCATCTTAAAACGAGCATTACAATCGAAATCAGTTTATTAATAATGCCCTGTAGAAGACTTCTATAGTGAGATCATGTCATAAAAAACCGTAATTTCAGTATAAAATTTGATGTTCGCTTTGACGCGACTTAAGATGGGCATCTCAAGATCAGGTTGATAACGTCCCTAAATTAGGAAATGGAATGAGGAATTATTGTTAAACTCAGAAAATAGAAAGGACAGTAGAGTTGAGACTTACGATTAGGTCAATTGAAAAATGACCGCTCAATTGAAACCTTTGCTCTATAAATAAGTTTATTATGATCATATGAAAATTGTTGTGCCGTATAAGGTTCGTGTTATCTATATTTATATCTTTGGATTTGTGTATTTTGTGATATTGTACTGATTTCAACAGAAGTGTTGAATGTCACATTACAAGACTAATAAAAAAAAAACAAAATCATTCCGTGTCATGTCATGTAAATAAGAGCCAAGACGTTAACAATACAGAAACTCGTCAAAAACAATATGGTGGAGAATAGGATCCCTCTGATATGAAAGTCAATTAAAGGTAGGTATACAATACACTACATTTATAATAATA
Organism: Acleris laterana; assembly: GCA_963966035.1. Taxonomy (NCBI): domain Eukaryota; kingdom Metazoa; phylum Arthropoda; class Insecta; order Lepidoptera; family Tortricidae; genus Acleris; species Acleris laterana. Next base: position 6,059,159 of record OZ014450.1, on the reverse strand, counting down.
AGCCAAATTAAATGAAATGTTCAAATCCTAAAAAAAGAACAATTACATAAAACAATTCTAATAAAAACTAAATATGACGTAAGTAATTAAGAACCTGACGTGCCCAGCACAGATTTATTTAACAATTTTACCGACTATTAAATCTTAATCAACTGTTTGGAAGTATCTTCACACGACACCAGGTCAAACCTTAAAATAAAGCTGATAAAACCTGCCAAGTTCCAGAGTATAAGAGACATAGTTTCAAATAAGATAAAATGATACAATTTAAGATACTTTAAGCACGGCTTAGCTAAAGTCAAATGGCTTGAAGTTAGAGGAACCCAGTAAACTACTTCCTAAAATACGGTAAGTTACGTCTAATTCCATTCTCGTTCAACAAAAATAGAGTTTGCATGTTCTACCTCTCATAGATAGGTACATATTTACAAATAAATGGACACTGATATTTGAATAGAAATGTTATGGCTCTAAAACCTACTCTGCACAATCCTGTCCGTAGTTAGAAATGGAGGCGGTAAATCTACGGAAACGAGGTGTTATATGTATATGCTTATCAGCGCAACAAGAAATACGTGTCGGCTTGGTTGACCAATACTGTTGACACCCGCTCAACCGCCAAGCACACACAAACCACCAACAACCACACACAATTATCCACAATTATCTTTAACTCCGGTGTAGTTGCCACCATCGATTGTCTAGCGACTAGGGAGAGATAAACGGCTTTGTCGAACAGCGTCTGTTTATAGCCCACTGTTCTAAAAAAAAGGGTTGCTTTCTTAAAGATTGTAAATTTAAGTAACTCGCGACCCGCCCTCGCTTCGATTTAGTAAAGGCGCGTACACATATAACGTCCGTTTTTACAGGATCCTTCTTAACGGATCTTCTTTTTTGTTGGATCCGTAATCCGGTATTGTGTGTGAACTCGCTCATACAACTACATACGCCATCAAATAGCGGACCTGTAAAACGGTTGGCTATGTGTACGCGCCCTTAGTGTGAGTTTTCTGTAACACCCGAACATAATCCAGAATGTAATATATGTACATTGTAACTTTCCTCTTGAATCAGTCTATCTATTGATCAGAGTGGCGAAGAAGTGGCTGGGCAAGAGTGCCCAGATGAGAGTGTCCAGCAGTGGAGTAATATAGGCTGATGATGATGGTGACATGGTGGTAAATGATTTTTATTAAATGCATGCTAGCTAACAGACTCTATGGCATTGTTTTCAGATTCGGCTCGCTGTGGCTATCACACTTGCACTTGCAACTAAATATATTTATCACTCGTGCTTCGTAGAACAAGGAAGATTATGAGGATTGTGAAGCTGAAAATGCAATAACGTTTTTCTTCCCCTAAATCTGGTCCGATTTTTCAGATTTATGAATATATTGTAGAAATGAAAGACTAGGTATGTACCTACGTATGTTTCCTTTCCATAAAAAAAAAACTAGGATAGAAACAAAAAAAAATGAAAGCGTATTAACTTAGGTTTTCGTAGTAACTCCAACATATTAAAAAATCTAAAAAAACGGACTCGGTTTAAGGGGAGAAACGTTATCTCCCGGAGCTAAATTTGTATGATTTGTATCTATCGTGTGGTTGGTGGTAATGTATGTAGGTATGTATATAAAATAGGATATTCCTCTTTGGCCTCTTGAGTAAGTATTTCATCGATTATTATTTTTTGGTGCAAGTTTATTCAATAACATATTCCCATATCCCTCCCGCATGAATGAACATTCGTCAAATTTAGGTAGGTACTTGAATAGGCACTTCTTATTAGACCAGTCCCGCAAAAATATCTCTTGGAACCTACCGTTGTATCATGCTAGAAATAAGGACTAATGAATAGAGGTCTTAAAAACATAAACAATAGATGATGCATATGTGGCCTAGGCATTTGCTTGAGCATCCCTATTGTTTCCGTTTTCGAGTCTGATCTCTTACGTAATACCTACGTTGAAAACGAATCGACGATGAATCGCTGTGATGAAATCTGCTTGTGTCTGATCGCCTGCATACCGCCAGCGCGGCGCGGGCTGTGAGCACTTAGTTTATATAATAGTAGTCAGCAATCATAATACAGGACGACTAGAACCTATCGTAGTAACGTCATTATTGTGAGGGTGTTTGCAGTTGGTTGCAGAAATCTGGTAGCACGTAGATTTACTTTGTGAAGTTAGTATTAGGTATAATATAAAATATAAGACTGCAGCTGCTGAGTTTCTTGCGGCGTTTTTTCTCAGCAGTGTCTCTTGGGAAGCGCTGGTAGATTCTTGACGTGTAAAAGTGCCCGTACGGCCTACTTACTGAATAAATGGCTTTTATGTTCTTTTTTTTAAGACAGAGACGCAGTCGCTGAGGTTTTCGGTTCCCTAGAATGTTCATGTGTAAGACGAGGCAAAATATATCTATGGTTATAACATATATGTCCCTTGATCTAGGTGAAATGTGTAGATATTAGAGTTAACTCCGTTTACGGCTAAAATCTGACGTCTATCTATTACATATGTATATTTTTAATACTTTCAAACACCATGACAACCAACCCTAGCTCCTCGTCGCAATAACTCTCATAATATATATGTAATTCAACAATCAATTGATACATTTTGAATACTCTAATACCCATGCAAATAAACTGTTTCCAATCTTAATTATTACGATGCATGTGCAACTTACTTCGACGGGGATTTTACCACGGTTAGGCAGCCACAAATGAAGGTATTTCTGTCACGGTTAATGTTGCCAAATCTAGTCGATCGGGAAAAATCAGGACAGTGTTAAAAATTAAAATCGGAATTTTCGTTTATTGCCAATTACGGTCTCACGGTGCACTTTTAACAGTTTCTGACTACCAAATGCTTATAACATGAAAATGCACGGATGAAAACAGCACAATAAATAAAGTCAATCGCTGTGTGTAGACCTTCAAAGGTCATCTCATCCCAGAGTGGTCGATAGATCGATGGGTATTTTAAACCCATAAAGGCCACCTCTCCGACGAGTTCCTTCACGGTGTGATGCACACCCACGCAAGACTTCATTTTCCGCTATAATAGGAACTTGTACATATACCGCTAGCCTCTGCCCGCGACTTCGTCTGCGTAGATTTCGATAATCGTCATTCCCTCCCGATCTATAAATTTCCCGTGTAAGAAAGTACCCCATGTGTTACAAACTATCCCCATTTCCAATTTCAAATCCAAATCCGTTCAGCCGTTGCAGCGTGAAGGAGGATTGTGTTTAAAAAAAATGGTTTTGTGATTCTACCTTTATATTGACGATTTTATTATACAAACAAGACAAGATGATTACATACATTGTTGGTAAAGTCCAGAATAATACGTTGGTGGTAGGTATGGTGGTATTGCAAGCAGTCGATGATGACCCTAAAGTCATTCGGACATACTAAACGACCGCATTCAGATTCAGTAAATAACGATTAAATCATTCCTTATCGATGAATTTTGATACAAAACTTTAAAATAGGAACGAGTTATTGGTCTCCAATAAGTCTCTAACTACGGCGGTAAACTGCTAACTCTACCAAGTGGTTTTAACCAGTTCAATCGTATGACTAAAGCGTAATGACTTCATTACTTTTTTATTCTCGTGATTGTACACAACCCAATAGATTCCTCCTATAAAGATACTATTCGTCTATTCTACATATCGTCTGTGTTTTGGTGGCTTAAGGTTACAAGTTTGTTTCACTTGATTGGTCGTGCAAATTTGATCGACCTTATCTATAAGCAAATAATGGCTGTCACTGGTAACTCTGGTTACACAAAGCACGTGAGTCGATAGGTACCAATAGTACCGTACTTACTCAGACGAAGCGTGTCGTGGATGACCAGGTACTTTTGTGGTTTCCGAGGAATTATGATAAGTTGCGGATAATAGCAATAGCTGTTCCTTATAAATTATAATGAATAGTTGACGCCCGCGACTTAATACACGTAGAATCCCGCTCCTCCCCCTATTTCTTACCCTTCTTAGCACCCCTAAGGTACCCAAGGAGTACTCCTTCCAAATTCCAAGTCCCTAGGTCCAGCCGTTTAGTCTCAAGCGCGGTACTATTATATATATTAAGATAATGATGCATCGTCATGCAGTAGACATTCCTAAATCAGATACCATAACTATACGGACTTGTTTGATAAATATGTACCACGTTAAATAGCGATGACTAGTGATGAGAAAATATCGGTGTCTCAGTATCAAATCGGTAAATTTGAATTATCCTGTATGGTGTATTAAAAGCCATTTTGTTAAAATATAAATCATCGCAACGATCGGGTAAACAAGGTGCTTGTATATTTGGTATCCCCAGCCGTATATTTTTTTGATATCGATACGTACGTCACTATCCATAGTGTTGCAACATTTGTGACTTTTGAGTGGTTTTTTTTTAATAATAACGTTTTTTTAAATAACAGTTGAAGATTTTGAGCAAGCATGTTGCGAGTAATAACAAAGACCCTATGACGATGCATATTGAATGACGATGCATCCCAGGAAGAGAGATAGTTTTTAATTTTTGACATTTAAGATCTGACGCCTGGTGTTACTTTTGATAATTAAGGAAGTAAAGTTAAGTATACTGGTGTTTGAATTAAACAAAGGTTTTTTTAAATAATTTAGACAGAATTATGGTAAAAAGTAGGTATTTACTTAGGTGACAAATTATGAAGCATAGTCACGTCATTCGCAAAACTTAATAGGTCGAATAAAAATGATTACCCAAGAAAATGCACTCTATATAGTATAACTACCTATGAAAAAAAATCTCCTTGATCTAAATTTATTAGGAATAGCAATAAAGGCAATTGTGAAATATAAGAAGTTTATAAACTTTTGAAACTTAAGAAGAATAACATCATATTTTAAGATCAAAACAACTGGTACCTATGCATAGTAAAAGTATTCTTCAAAGCCTACCTGTGTAAAGTATATTTAATCTTACGTTAAATATGCTTTATTCCGGTGCATGCCACGCAAGACAAGTAGTGCAAGATTTTAATTAGTTATTTATAATTTGTTACCTACTTAGAATAGAAGCAGAAAATTGAATTTATTTATAAACAGGATACTTGCTGATAAAGATGTTTCATTATTCATTTTACGCATGCACTAAGATCCTTTTGTTTGCGTTCTGCTATCTAAAGAGCTTATCACTTGACAGAATGTAATCACAACGTGATAAGGTCTGATAAGGAACATTTCATGAGAAGGAAGCAGTGGCTTTGAAATTATTTATTATTTACTTAGGGTATCATATTTTATTAACATTACATAGGTTTTTTTTTTTTATTGTTACGGTCTGCTCCGAATTATAGGACAATAATAACTCTAGCTTAATCTTCTACTTGGAAATTATTGAATTTGATTGTCTAGTTAGTAGGTTTACTTCTGACATCACCCGTAAGTTTGCCATGGCATGAAAATATTACGTGTCAACCAGCAAAACTATTTTTTTTGTGTTATACATGCGTATTAGTTCTGGATTAATTTCACCATATTTGGTCTTGGTATGGTGGTTGCCTGATGACACGTCATATGGATTCATACTTCCTTGATGTGCTGTTGACTGTTAATAATATAATGAAAACAAATAACTGTACGAGCAAAGTTAATTATTTTAAGAATAGGTAATTATATGACATAAGGTGCTAGGTATTTCTATAAGAAATTAATTGAACAGTCTAGGACTTATATATGTATGTATCCCACTTTTTTTTTGTATCACAGTACCAGCGTCTGGGTAGTGCAGTGTAGAGGGTTTATTTTAATTATTCTATAGTTTTCACCAGAAATAGAAATACGGAAATCAGTTTTCCTATAGCCAAGACCTAGGCTCAATGGTCTGATACAAGCCAAATAAATGTTTAGACATTTATGACATTATTTACCAACTTTTACCTGTGACTTCCTCAGCATGGAAATCGTTTTACATTGTTCTCACACTAGGTCTTCTTTGTTTTAATCCAGAATATGGACTTCCTGTGTGGCAAATTTATTTATGCACACACAATAAATTAATAATTAATAGTAGGACCGGATTGTCTTAAGGCACTTACCCGCTGAAGAGCGAGGGAATGGTCATAGCATCTCAGCAGCTTGTCCACGAGAGGCTTCACCGCGCGCCAGGCGCGCTCCTGCGACACCCGGGACGGGTCCGCTATAGCCTCCTTTATCTCTTTCCCCGCTCCTTTATAGCACTGTATCTCTTCCAATATCTTCTCCGACTCTAACAGGACCCGCTGCACTTCCTCGTAAATTTCTCGCTCCGTCTCGGTAGGTGCCGCGTTCTCAAAATCCAAAAAGATATCGTACCGCGGCGAGGAACAACAGTTAGAATCATCCCGGGCCAAAAGACTCAACAATTTCCCCATTTTTCGTATAAAAATAATTCACTGTACTATTTATTAAATATTACTCATCGGTTCCGACGATAGCATTGCCTTTAAGTCCTTTATAGTTACAGGAAGAGCACTTCAGATTTAAAAATGGAACACGTTTATTCGCGACGTTTGACTGCAATGTTTTTAATATACAATTTGTTGTAATTCGATTTATTTATAAAATAAGTAAATTACGCCCAAACGCACAAAAGGACCGCACACTGCGACCCAGCCCAGCCCGACTGAGACAACCGCCCGACAGAGCACGAAGTGTCAAATATGAACTGTCAAACTGACATTTAAAGGGGTGTGTACTCGTGTTATTATAAGCTTTACACTCGTCTATCGATATTATGCGAATTATTTTAACAAAGAACTGTTATTAACTTTTAAAGCGTAAAAATAAAAGTGAATACAGAAAATATAAACGCTAAGAGTAGTTTTTTACTCGTTGTTTAATATGTTATTATTGTAAACTCGCCACAGGGTTTAATAGAGAAATAGAATAATCGATAAAGATAAAGTATTAGATTGCACATCACAGGCTCCAGTACTACCAACATCGTACAAATTTACTTGGTGTTACCGTTCCAAAATATCTCAATGGCGTTTTTTTAAGGATTACAGCATGTTTGTGATCATAAATGAATACCTGTCTATAGGTTGCTTTAAAAGTGTTATTACGGACTTTTGGTAAAAATTTTCGCAAGTGTAAGTTTTTGACGAGTTTTTTTTTCCAATTATTTATACTTACTTTGTTTATTTTGTGTCACCGGAGACATAGATTCGATTAAATAGAGTACATTACTTAGTGATTATTGACCAAAATGTTGCCTTGCAAAGGTCTCTTAACTCGCAGAAAATAAGCGCGAGTGCTCGATTACCTAAAACCAGAAATACCTGCGTACAATTTTTTTTGCAATAACTTTAAAAAATTGTAACAATTAACGTGTAATGTTGCATGTTTCGTCTAGGTATTTTTTTACCATACCATACTACCATCATTAGGTACCTTATTATTTTCGGTTAGTAGTAGCTATAACAACGCGAAAGAGCCAATTGGTTTTTGTACCATTAAAAAAAACTAAGGTTTTCAGTAAAAAACATCGTTGCTTTAACCGTTAATCTACTTGCTTTCGTCTTAAATAAATTAAAGTTTTAGGGTGCGGCTCCTCTGAGGCGGAGATGAGCGCAGCGGAGCGGAGCTGTGCCAATATTAACCAATAGAAGGCGCATGCGGTCACGTCGAGCGCGCCTTGCGCACGTTAGTTTAGATTCTATTGGTTAATATTGGCACAGCTCCGCTCCGCTCCGCTCATCTCCGCCTCAGTGGAGCTGCACCCTTAAGAAAGGGTAGGGAGTTGGTTGGTAAAACAACATTTCTAGGCGTTACCATATTTATTAATCATCATAAGTGTATTACATCGACACATTGCCATTTTTAATACATAGTACGAATTCAATTTACAAATAAGATCTTTTCTACCTGTATTTACATCTCGTACCCAGCTACACAGATTCCGTTAATAAGCAAGTCCGTGAGCAAATTTGAGGTATATTACTTAGCACTATCTTGTCTCCGTGAATATATCTAGATATTACATTACACTAACCATAACTGAAATAATGTGCGGTTCAGATCAGTTGCAATACTTGTTTTGAACGTGTTAATGAAATATATATTTTATTTATTTTTGCGATCAGCTTACTTTCACTGCTCACTGCATATTCTAAGCCACACATTATATCAATTCTTCGTAAAAATATGAGAATTAAAAGAGTGGACAGAGCAAGATACCAATTGTTAAGGTATGAAATAAATTTTCTATTCATAAAAAAAGATAATCTATGAAACTTACACATATATCTTAATGATCGTACATTTTTAAAGATCAGTCTAACATTCGTTAAAATTTACAACTTTAGTTTCTAACTGTTGGTAATAGGTAAGTATATTTATTAAGGCTATGGCCTGTTTCGAGACCTCGTTTTTAGTTTTATATATTTCAGCTTAAACTCTTGTTATTTTATTATTGAACTAAGTATGCCTGCACTAATCTGCCCTAACGCACTATAGTACGTAAAAAAGAACGTGAACCTCCCCATATTTCACAAGCGTTAATAAGCGTTGTTTAATATGTAAACATTGCAAACTCCACAGTAATTTCTATGTTACTTGGCCATATCACGTATTGCACAAGTAACTGTTTCCTGTCACCTTTACTTGTCACGTTTGTGAAATAATGGCCCGGTATAAATTTATAAAAAAACGGTGACCATTCGCCATACATTGCAAAGTCAACAAGATTTCACATCAGTGGGGTTCATATCAGCTGCGCCATGTGTACACTGAAATGTCACTTGTCAATGTTAGAATAGTGAAATAGGGGGCTGATTTAACCCTTACATATTGTGAGAGATTGCCCGATTGATTTGAGTGCCGATATATATATATTTTTTATTTTTTATTTAGTAGGTAGCAAAAAAAACACTCAAGTCAGACACAAGTTGATAGTAAGAATGTTCACTAATATTTTTTACGCACTATAAGTAGCTTAGGTATGTCATTTTTTTAAAGTAGTAAGTCACTCGATTATCCGAAATTCTTTGCTTTCACAAATACTTATTCTATGGATTTTTAGTTTCTTCTCAAAGCAAAGCTTGCGATAGGTGTGTGATTTTTTTGTGAATGAAGCAAGATATTTTGTCAGTTATGATGAAAAACACTTTCAAGAGGGAGCAAGCAATATAAATTAGACAAAAAGTTAGTTTTTAAAACCTGACTACGTGTTTTGATATTGTCGTCTATAAACTTAATGTTACCTAAATAAAAAACATGTTGTAGGTATATTTTCAATCCAACTTTCTTTTGGTAATTAAATTTTCCTACCCATATGTTTTGGAATTTACTTAACCGTTATGACTGACTACAATTCCGTTTCTTGTCTAGACAAATAACTAGTCAATTACAAAAACAAAGTCCACAGCTAACAAATTGTCACTTCATGCAATAAAAAAAACGTAAGAAATTATTGCAATGCTTGTGACTCCTATCTTCATGTCAGTTCTTCAAGCACACTCACACACACACACACGCACACACACACACACACACACACACACACACACACACACACATACTCACACACACTTCCCAATGTTTTGTAATTATATAGTTCCCGTCACGTAAAACGGCTGCTGGCGATAGTGGCGTGGCGATGTACCTGCGACTGCGCAGGTAGGTACATCGCACATTTATCGACGAAATTGGTGGTATGAAGGGACGGTGGATCACTCCTTCGCTATGCTCATGCGCGCACGATAGTTATCGGGGACGGTACCCATGCGCAATCACATTCTCTCCATTGCCGCCGACCAGCGACCTTTTTACGTGACGGGATCTGTACAAAATATACATTTCAAGTTCGCATGACAGGTAAGTACCATATCATTAAGCCTCATTGCGCAAATGCTGCCGATTTCAAAATGCGTTAACAATTCGGTGGCTACCTCAAGCCAATAGGAATGTCCTTAATTCAAAACTACATTTATAAAATCAGGCAGTTTTATCCCATTTAGGCGTTTAAACATGATAATTTTATTACCTAAACCGCTCATACACAACAATAAATAGAATACAAATAACATCTATATATTATCTACAGATACCTAAATTATAGTCTTAAATTATTTGGTGTAAAGATCCTTCTTAGAGCTAGTAAAATATTGTTTGATCATAGTCAACTTCAAATACACTGGTTGCAATTAGATATAAAGGTCACTTTCACGAGAAGTCTATTGCAATTTGAAACATGATTACGGCATGGAACGGTATAGTTAACTTTAATTATGTAAATTAATCGCGCTGTCAGGAGACGCGTTCCCTATAAATAACTACAGTAAAAGGAAGATGAGGAGTCAATCCCGACACCTGGCATCTCCGTACAAATTATAACCTAAAACCTGTTACTAATACGTTGACTTCATCTTCCTTACACTGTAGCAATTTCTTAGTATTAAGCTTATTTGCAGTGCCAACCAAGCTTCAGTGACGAGACCCTCATTGTATTTAATAATCATCACTACATAGTATAAAACAAAGTCGCTTCCCGCTGTCTGTCCCTATGTATGCTTAGATCTTTAAAACTACGCAACGGATTTTGATGCGGTTTTTTTTAGTAGATAGAGTGATTCAAGAGGAAGGTTTTTATCTATAATACATTTTGTGTTATGTACGTGTGTTATAGAAAACTCAAATAAACCGAAGCGAAGCGATGGCGGGTCGCTAGTGTTGTTTTAATTTAAAGTTTTGTACCTATTATCATCAACTAAATCCGTTCCACTCCGTTCCTCTGGTATTCATTCACTTCTACCCCTAATTCTTAAAACAAAAGAGACCGATACTCAATGCTAGTCTCACATTTTTTAATGAATGCTACGTGTAATCTCTAATGGCATGAGAATTGGGGGAAGATTTCCATAAAAAAAACCTTAACAAAGTCTACGTTTTGCCTATCAAGACTGTGGTTTCAATTCACGAAGGTACGCTCCACTCTTTACTTAAATTGACATCTCAGTAAAATGGAACGCTATAGGCCTAGCCAAGATGAAAACGCTGCTAAAGTTTCTGTTGTCCATACACTCGAAATGTACGGAGTAGTCATAAGCGGTCGACGCATGTCATCGGCCTATTTTAATCCTATACAATTTGTCGATTTTCGAAATTCGCTAACTTAACGTTATGAATCATGACTTCGTCCCCTGAGCTACCGTAGATCTGTGTCACAGTGACATTTTGTTTGAGAATTCTTCCATTTACCCGGGCGCCGGGGACTCTTCATATTGAAAACTCTTCAACGATACATATCTGTGACAGCGCCCTAGCCCAGTCGATGATGTTACCTTTCAGTCAGGGTTTCACTATCAATGCCAGCTTTTCGCATACTGGGGCCTAAAACATCTTCAAATGTGATCATATTCTCGCTTTGTTCAACAATGTATATTTCTTTACTGTCTACGCTAAAAATCAAAACCTTTGATGTCTCTACCGACAATGTTATAAATTAATTCCACAGATCCAATATTCCTAAGCAAATTGATATAAGGTAGTGTTTTTTTTCTGTATCAAGTTTAATTATAAATTTATTAAAAAAATGCAATAAAAATGCGGTGTGAAATAGCAACGTAAAAGTAAACATTTAAAAAACAAACGATTGAGTTATTAAACAGTAGGTAAACACGAATAAATTACTGGTTTAGGCAACAATTTAAAACCAAAGTAAGACCTTTATGACGATAGTTCAAAATCACACATTGTTGCGAATTTTTCACTGTTTTGTCTAAAATTCCATAGCCGAAGTACTTAATAAGGAATTTCTCGACAAATGTCTCCGTATGATTAGACCCCCGTAGTTGTCTGGTCACTGGTCCTTCTGATACATACAAGTATACTGCACACCACGTAACCAGAACCTGCGCTAAAGTCGAATTTTAGGTGTCACAGGTAGGCGGTAAGCTGCGCAGTATAAGGGAAGCGCGTGTTACCATAGCGACCGCAGTGGTACTTGTGCGGAAGCCGCCATATTGGTTCATGTTACTACCGTGGTGCGGATTATTATGTAAATGGTGATAAAGTTTCTTACATAGATAGGCCATTTCATCGAAAGTTCCACGTAGCCAGGCAAAACTTTCTCGATGGCGATGGTCTCCACTTTCAAGAGGTTCAAAATAACTCGATCAAGTGAAGCCTGCGGGCTGCGGGCTCTAATCAAACCCCCTTACTTATAAACGTGGAATAAGCTTGGAATAGATTATGCCATGCTTTGTCCTTATCTGTAATTGTGACATTTGCATCTGACAGATAGTGACAAAGCATTGCATAAACTATTCCATTTTTTTTTATGGCATAGAGATGACAAACGAGCACACAGGCCACCTGATGGTAAGTGGAAACTGTGACCCATAGACATTCGCATTCACCAAGACTGCAGAGCAATCCTAAGACTGCAAATGCGTTGCCAACCCTGAGGACTAAGATGGAATGCCTCTATGCTAGTCATTTCACCGGCTGTCTTATCCCCAAACCGGAACACAACAATGCGAATACTGCTGTTTGGCGGTAGGTTAATGGATAAGACGGTGGTAGCGATCCGGACGGACCCTGCACAAGTTCCTACCACCCGCAAACCCGCCTAGCTTATTCCATGTTTATAATATAAGTAAGGGGTAAGACTGCAAACGCGTGTTCAACTCCGAAGACCATTTAAAAAATAGTCACGGTGTTCTATCGAAAGTACTTCATGGCGGAGACGAGTAGAAACTTTTCGATGAAGAGGTCCGAGTCGAGCGCGGCGATGTGTGCTGCGCGACCAACCAGCGCGCTAGCAGTGTGCGGCAGCGCATGCTGCACGTCGTAACGTACAACAGCTACTGACGACGCCCGCGCCGCTAGCGGAGACACCATGTTGTGTACCTGAGAAGTAAGGAGTAGTCGTACTATTGCTGTTAGTTTGTATAAAGTGCTTATGTACGAGATAGTTAACGCTATTAAATATTTTGCGATCGTGGGATATTTACTCTTGAACGCTCTTCAAGGGAGGTCGTTGTTGGTGATACTTGTGAAAGCTAATTTGGCGTCGTGCTGTGCGGAAGAAAACCACACTGAAAAGCAGAGCGATTCGATTGGGAATTAAGATAATTTCAAAATAGCTTTGGAAATACAGGATTCTATTTGTCAAACAAGCTAGATTCTGACCAGTGAGTGGTTGGACAAAAAAATGCGTGCATTTTTAAAATATCACTGGCTAAACTAAGCACGAAATGCATAACGTACTGAATAGGTACGCATAATGTCATAATGCAGCAGCCAGCTTTCATAGGTAAAATTGTTGCCATGTGAAAAATTAGAAAAAATGCTTGTGTCACGACTCGCTGGTCAGACTCTACAATCCCACTAATTAAAAGTGGTAACATTTTCCATCACTCATGACTTGATCAGCATGAGAAAAAGGGATAAGATTGTTACTTTACGGTTCATGGACGACGCGATAGCCTAGTTGGTAGTAAGAGTAACCCTGCCTACGAAGCTTCCTTGGTCCTGGGTTCAAATCCCGGTAAGGGCAGATATTTGTGTGATGAGCGCAAAATATTTGTTCCTGAGCCATGGATGTTTTCCATGTATTTAAGTATATATTTCTCTATGTAAGTATTTATATCGTTGTCTGGTACCCATAGTACAAGCCTAGAGCTTAGTTTGGGACTAGGTCAATTGGTGTGACATTGTCCCATGATATTTATTTATTTTATTTGTTATAAGTAAATAGCTTACCATTTCCCTGTAAGCCTGTCCTAGCAGCGACGTATCTTTCGCCGCAGCCTTGCACAGCTCGAGGCGAGCAGAGTGCAAAGGCACATACCGGTCCTGGCCGGAGCCGCACAGTAGGATGTGCCGGAACTGGTGGAGCTGGCTGCGCTCGCTCAGCCGGTACAGGAACGAGCGCCGCGGATCCGACGCGTCCCGTAACGACAGCTGCAGCAGAGAGCCTGATTTCTTCCACTTTTGCATGAACCACATCCCTGAAAACGATTGGTTTGGTCAAACCCAGCGCTCTTCGCATTCCGCACTTCAGATCGTGGTGGCAAAGGAACGCACAGAGTAAGCACGTAAACATTATTTTTTTAGGAAGTGCGCCCTCTTTACTTGTGCGGGTATATGATATTCTGTGGGTTGGTCTAATAAGACTCAAGTTTGTCAAGCCGCTTACTGATGAGAAAGTTAGGTGCCTTAAATGGTCTAGTTCCTTTAAGCATGACGAGTATGACGACCCAGCAGTGATGGATAGATCTAAATTCATGTCAAAGAAAGAAAGAAAGAAAAACATTTATGTCAAAGGTGCAACATAATATTATTTATTGTTTAATGGAGTCTATTATTGATTATTTGGTTATTATGCATGTTTTTGACATATCTCCATGATTACGAAGTGATTGATTAACGATGTCGGCGTTACTTAATTTCATAACTCGGTTATGTGCTTGGAAGCTCTATATTATTTTCGTTGAAGATGACATCGTGGCATTTTTTATTCCATTTTCAAGAAACGATCACCTTACTTTCATTCTTTAATCACGACAGACGCAAGAATGAAAGGGTAACGAATCGGGTATATTACGGATTATGGAGATAATAAACATGAAAAATGAATTACGGTAGCCTTTTTAACCACTTTGGCATACACCGTGCCTTGTTTTTGAAATAACGAGTGCCACTCACCAGCATTGACGAGCCCGCTGGAGTTGTAAAGAGTGCCGAGGTGAGGTCCACTCAATGAGAGGAAAGTGTGGAGTTTTCCCAAAAACGGTTTCATTTGAGGCCTCGCCAAAGCGGACCTTATGATGATGGTCCCTAGCGAGTGCCCCACGAAACTTATGCGAGCTGGTTCATTTGAACTCTGAATATGAGCCAGGATCTCTTGGACAAGCCTGTAATGTAAACGTAATTTGCTCAAAATGCTGAAAATGTTATGTTTTGAAAAACTGTAGTATTTATTTTGTGGTTTGGATTCGAGCCTCTAAGGCGGACTTGCGCGGACCAGAGTTAGCCCTTAACCCAGAGTTAAGCGTCTACTTTTGTACGTGGTTTGCCGCCTAACCTCGAGTTAAGACGCTAACTCTGGTCCACGCAAGTGGGCGTTAGGCACATGCCGTCTTCTTAAGAGGCCAATCTGGATGTAACTTTAGGAACTTGCGCTGATGAAATTGATATCACATGATTTCCCTTAAAACACAATTTGTTTAACTAACCTGTCGGTCATAGTATCGAAATCAGAAAAGGTATCCCCTTGATTTCGTTCTGACATGAGAAACTCTAAGCGTGCGCCTGGTAACCCTAGTTCTAGATATGTTTTCACCAAGCGCAGATCAGCTGCATTGCCGTCTAAACCATGCACGCAGATTATAAGATGGAGTCCTGAAAAATAAAGGAACTGAGTATCATTTCTACACATAGATGTACAAAGTACAACCTGCAAGTATTTAAATACAGATAATTGTACATTAAATACCTCTAAGTAATGAATACCTTCAGGATTAAACATTCTGTATTCGTCGCTTATATGGAAGTACGGCAGAGAGTTTTCGACTGGAGGGAAATCTGAGTAAATACCACCAGGGTACTTTACACTATGCCGGAACTCTTCTCTGCACTTCACGAACATGCGTTCAGACTCGGCTAACCCGAAGATACTGACAAGATTGCTCTCCCGTTGCTCTGAAAAATGAAATATGAACGTGATAGGAAATCACAGGAAACTGGTAAGCTAGGGAGCGAGTATTATGGAGAATCAATGATAAGTGATAGAAAAATAAAAAATTAGATGCGTGTTTTTTGCAGGTGGGTTGCAGGTGCAGGTGGGGGGTCGCATAAAAAGTGGACACAAAACGCTGGCAACGCTATAAGGAAGCATCAACTTTGGTTAAGTGATTAGTGCACATAAAAGCATACCTTTGTTATTTTATTACCATTCTCGTTTCTAGAAGCCAATTCCCCGGTGCTTTGGCTCTTGTTTAGGGTACCTCCCGAAAGAGTTGAGTTGATAGACTGGTGTGGCCGCAGTTTCCGCCTCTCTCTCATACCTGACGCGAAGCGGACATGTTAGTTATTAGCAGAAGCACAACAATGAGGTAAACTGAAATATTTCGAAGTATCCCTACCTTCACATACGTGGTACAGAGGATTATCGAGTTCCAAAGTAGCTGGTTGCACTGATTGCTTTCGAGGCGTTTTTGAAGGTGTAGAGGCTTTACTGCTTTGTCTGCTTAGTTTTGGTGACTTAGACGGTGGATCCTGGAAACAAAAATAATTAAGGGTAAACGTAACGTTTAGCGGGGTAATGTGTGATGTGATGTAGTACTGTGGATTATTTGCATAAACCGTCAGCAGCATAAGATGGTGGACAGTCGAAGAGCCCAAAATTATCTAAACACGATTCTATTGTCAAGCCAATAAGAGCGTGTGATGATAGTTTTGAGCCCTTCGACTGTCCTATGTACTTCTGCTGCTGACTGTACTACAATGATAACAATCGAAGCGATTTAGTAACCAACCAAATTTGCAAGGAAATCTAGATTAGGTGTATAAATTTGGAGCACTTTCAGTCGTGATTTAATTTTTTTACTTATTACCTTAAATTCATCAGGTGGTGGTGGAGCGTCTCTAAACTGTTGAGGTGGAGGTAAATGGTCATAGTCATTTTCGGCAGCAAACTGTGCTAGATCGATTTCAGACTTAGCTTTATTATTATATTTCTGCACCGCAGCTGCCGGCCCTGAGGTTTTCTTGTGACTATTGCAGTTACGATCCACTGTCAAACTTCTTATCTCAGCCGCTATCAATTTTTCTGTATATTCTATTCTGTCTTTCAAGACTTTTTTGACTGCGGGGACACCTTTTCCAGTTTCCTGCGATGTTTTTTTGGAGCCGGAGTTTTCCTTTCGTAAAGGAGGATGTAAGTTATCGCTGATTGTTTGAGATTTCTTAACCGTTCCTTCGCTCGATGTCCTAGGTGAAGAGGTATACGATTTACCTTGAATAGCACTAAACGAATTGTGCCTCTGATTAATTTTAGACATATTCGCAGGAACCTGTTGAAAACAATTGGCTGTGCAAGTGTCTGAACTGCAACCCGCGTCTATTCCATTATTGTGCATTAGTTTGTTAAATTCACATTGGCTATCAGTGCATATAGAGTCACTACAAATTGTACATTCCTCACAAACTTCTTTATCACAGCATTCGATTTTCTCGTTAGGATTGCTCTGAGCTACTTTCACAGCTAATTTCAGTAAACGTTCTCTAAGTTGATCACCGTTTAGAACGGTTCTTGTGAAATCACTGATCGTTTCGCTATCTATTTTTCTGGAAGATCCTTCCCCGTTGGAAACTTGCCGCGTCGCGTTGCTTGTAGAGCTCATAGGAGGTGGGAAGTTTTTATTTAATTGACAACTGGCATTATCTGGAGTCGATGGTCCAGAACTACGCCCACTAGACACCCACCCGCTCTGTTCACTCAAACTTGACGTTGAATTACTTCTACTTCTCTTAATTTCCTTATTTGAAAAGTTCTCCGGTGGTAATATTTTAAAGTCTTTATCGGCTATATCAAGTGGCGGAGACTCAAATGCCGGAGGTGGAGCTAAATTTGGTAATGATTCGGTCCCAAATGTGTTGTTAATGTTTGGTTCATCTAATACCGACCCTGCACTTCTACAATGGCGTAATAGTTCGGGACCGTGACCTAAGCTATATGGTACACTTGCTGATGACTCCAGCCGTCTCGTTTCAAAGGGAATACTGTCACTGCTGGACGAAGAAGCCGCTTCTGACATAAGTTGCGTCATTTTCTCAGAAGCCCTGTGTTTGGAACGTTTTTCTGGTTTTCCACTAGATCGGCCACTTTTTGGTGTCGCTAAACCGGATTTCGGTGTCACTCTGCCTGATTTAGGTGTCGCTAAACCAGATCTCGGAGTGACCGCTCCGGATTTGGGAGTGGCTTTACCAGAGCGAGAAATTCCTCGGTCAGACTTGGGCGTGCTGCGGTCTGATTTAGGTGTACAACGATCCGACTTACTATCTCTAGATCTGATAGAGTGATGGCTATTAAGCGAATCCCTGCTCGAGTTTATTTTACTGTTTTCTTTCGTAGCGTGATTCAATTTGGATTCTTTGGATCGACTCTTCTTGTGTCTGACCGAGGGCATCGTTGAATGTGGAGTTGATGGCGGAGTTTTTGAATAAGTTGACTTCGAAGTTCCGTCGCTACTTCTATCTAAATTCATTACAAATCCGCTGTCGTCACTACTTTTGCTTGATTTCTTTTGGTAGTTCTGAATTAAACTACCAGTATTGAAGTCATAACTCCAGTCACCCTTTTGAAGGTAGTAGTTTAATTCGTGCCTCAGTTGATTCCGAGCTGCTTCTATATCATTATGTGGGTACTCCATGTTTTGATGGAAAACGTGAGTAGAGTTAGATCTATGAACGTGTTTACTAGAGATTAAGCTAGCTTGATCAGTCACTTGACTTTTCCCACTAACCGGTGGGTAAGAATTACGAGGAGGCAACATAGGACGGGGTAAATTTACACTATAACCTCTTTGGAATTCTAACGGATTACGAATTGCATTATTCACTTGGAGAGTACCCTGATTGCCGAAAGTATAGCCATACACTTGATTAGGATTCGATCGTCCGTCGTACTTATATCCTAGGTTATGAAATACTTCATTGTTTATTCCATGGGGGTTTACATTAGAATTAAATGGGTTTTTGTACTTTTCTCTGAATTCACTTATATTTCTTCTGTAGTCGTCTCCTTTCGATCCGCACCTGCCTGTGGTGCTGGTGGGGTAGGCGGTGGTGGTGACGCTGCGGGGCAGAGTGGTCGGTTTGATTTGGTGTGGTGGTAGATATGGTTTGGGAGGGTAGTTCACTGACGTATTAGAGCTATTGCGCGCGCTTTTGGATAGGGTTTGTTGCGAATTATTCAGAGGTGTCATTTGCGCCATTCGAAGCTGATCGAGTGACTTGCTATGCCTGGCAGGTAGAGTGCTGACTCCGCTAGTGATTTCATGTTTCTGATGAAATACTTCATTTGCGCCTATAGATTCCTTTCCGTGTCGAGAGATGTGGCTGTTTTTTGTTGCATTTATATCTAGAAGTGTGGAAGCGGAGTATCTGGACATTTGTTGACCTTGTTGTATAGAGCAAGAGGCGAAAGCGTTGTTTGGTGGCAATTGGATCTCACTTATTTGGTTGTTCTGCACGATGTATCGAGTGCGTCCAGTGAGTTCTAGTTGTTTATTTACGGGTTTACTCATTTCGGTTACAACTTGTTTGACTATAGTTCTTTTGGGGGATCCACTGGTTGATTTTTGGGGAGCTAGGGTAAGAGTTGCTTGTACAACCCCGGCGCTAGATTTTGGGGATTTGAATTCTGGTTCTAGCACGTCAATGATGGTTTTCGGTAGCGTGAGAATGACTCGAGACGCTTCAGATGATGGTCTCCGTGAATCCATCTGCGAGCTGACACTACAGGCGCAGTCTTCCAGTGGTTCCGTGCAAAGGAACGGATCTGGAACAAAATACCGGTTGAATTACGTAAGATACGTCATTACGATTGATTAAATCATGATTTTGAGTTTGGTAAACTTACCACTTCCTGATTTACTCGCGTTTGAATTTAGAAATGAGCGTCGTCTCGCAAATTCAGCCGTATCTTGATACCTGTAATTAAATCATGCTTGTTTAAAAGATGATTCATCCTAATTATCTTAATAAGTACTACAAAATTACTTAGTACTAGTACAAAACGAAAACGTATTACGATAAAGAAAAAAACAGTTAGTAAATAAACAAAAATCAGGGGAAAATGTCACACAAATTCACCTGGCCGCAAACTACGCTATCATCTAGATTTGTGTTATTTGAGTATAAGACAACGATTAACATTCGATACTAACGGGGCTATTGCCTAACGCACTCGCAATCGCAATCGTTTTCATTTTGAAAATCGAAGGCTTGTCTGCATACAAAATGAAAACAATTGTCCCGCTTTGAAGCCGATTGCGATTGCAAGTGCGTTAGGCAAAAGCGACGCAGGTACTGCTACTGTCAACTAACCTCTCATCTAACACAAATCAACACAATTTTTTCCTTGGCTCATACCTATTCTACAAAGCTATCTTCTTAGTTAGTAATAATAGTCTCACCGGTCCTCGAATATGATGGGCATGATATGCGGATCCCCGTCAAGTGCGATGCAGTGTACGGGCAGCGGGGGCAGAAGAGCCAGATATCGGCTGCGACGCGCGGTCTCGCCGACGCTCTGGTACGACTGGTAGTTACTGTCGTAGCAGCCGGCCAGGGAGTGCCGAGGGTTGTCCAGGACGAAGAAGCATTCCGCGAAGCGTTTGATACTGGAATGAAGGATGCAAACAGTATGTATCGATTGGTCGGTGCGACAGTAAAGTTGGGTCAATATTTGTGGTTTGTGTGAGTAACTCGTGTCAGTGTTCTACTTTTAAAATTAGTATGAAACGTTACAATAGCCCTCAGACGCAATAGCCCCGTCTGACCTTAGTTGTTTTTACAGAATAGTTATTGCTTATTAAATAGCGTTGCATATCAGTCTGAACTCGTAATTCACGAGTATAAAGCACTTACTATGAGTCGTTACAGTTAGGCTTTGTTTGTTACATGGGAATAAATTGTAAATAAATAAATAAATATCAGGGGGACAATGTCACATCAATTGACCTAGTCCCAAACTAAGCTCTAGGCTTGTACTATGGATACTAGACATTACATACATAGAAAACATACATGACTCAGGAACAAACATTCGCGCTCAACACACTAATATCTGCCCTTACCGGGGTTTGAACCCAGGACCACTAGCATCATGGGCACGGGTACGTACCAACTAGGCCAGCGCGTCGTCAAATGTTTTTATTTCTGGCCTGTGAGCAAATGTTTCGTTTACTGTTTATTAGATTCTAAGCTTGTATTACTTGAAGTAGATACACATAGTACCTAAATTAGTAAGAAAACTGTTTTTGGATATACGTACTACAATTTTGTCAGCGATCCGAAAAATGTGATAACCAGGGATGATTGTCTAAAACTCGACATTGGCGAAAACCTCGTTAAAACAAGGAGTGAAAGCCATTAAGGAAAAAAAAAGTTACCACAGTTACCATCCTTAGCCGTACGTACCGCAGCGCGTGATGCCTCGCCGCGAGCGCATGGTGCACGTGCGGCCGGTCGGAGGTGTGGTGCAGGAAGGCGCGCCAGCGCAGGGTCACCTCCGCGCACAACCGCGCGATGTCGTGCGCCGCGCCCATCGCCCACTCCTCCTCCTCGCCCGCCAGGGACTTCTGGAAACATCGTCATTATCTGAATCTTTTCACTTGCTCACATAAAGCGCAGTTTCACGCTAGTACTGAATTCATTGTCTATTTTTAAATTCATTGTGACATGTTATATTATATAACGCTAGCGACCAGCCCTCGCTTCGCTTCGGTTTATGTAGGTTTTCTGTAACACCCGAGAATTTATCCTAAAAATAACCCTCCTATTGAATCTCTTTATCTATTGATGAGAACTGCATTATCCGTTGCGTAGTTTAAAAGATCTAAGCGCAGTCATGAGATTAAAGGTGCCCACCTGAGGTCCAAAGTCAATCTGACATTCTACAACAATAAGGTTGACTTTCCTAAATGTTACAAATGACTTGACATCCCTAATAACATTGACCACTTCAAGCGTATTATTCTTGAACTGAGGGGCTATTGTTTAACGCACTCGTAATTGCAGTCGGCTTCAAAGCGGAACAATTGTTTTCATTTTGTATACAGACAAGCCTTCGATTTTCAAAATGAAAACGACCGTGATTGTGAGTGCGTTAGACAATAGGCCTGGGTCCCAAATTAACGCTCGTGACCGTACATACCGACAGACGGCGCAAAGCCTATGAATTTTATACTAAGTATTAAATGCTTTTATACTTTTATACTATGAAAAGGTTATCAATAAATGAATTATGAGAACGAGTACCGTGTTAGGTGAAACACGTCCAAGAGATTCGATTGAAGAACAAGAGATCAGAATTTTCAAATTTAGAATTTACATTCATGCATTCCCATAAATAAAACGATTTCCGATTTCAGCCGCCTCTAGCCGTACTGCTATTAAAAATAGTCTTTAGTACCTTGCCGGTGTCACTAAGGTCTTTGATCCTCTGAGCAACCTCCCCAACGATGGAGTTTGATGCAGACTCTTCTGGTGTGAGCAGAGAGCCTGCAGACCCGCAGATCGACAGAGCATTTTGGAGCCCTTCTAGAGACCCTAGAAGAATCCCGCAGACTTCCGCGTGCACTTGCCTGGAAGGATAATTATAAAGTTTTATTTAGTTAGTATGTTCCCTACCCTTAAAGGAATAAGTTCGCGTTTGTACTTGTTTTTTTTGGTTATACTCCTATTGCCAGTGTTTTGTATTTCTTTTTTACTCTTGTACAATAAACAGTATACATACAAACATACTGTTTAGAATAGTAGTTGTCCATTTATTTCAATCCAAGCAACGCTGTGGCTCCGTCCGTGGAGTGCCTGGATTAGGTTTTTTGTAGGTCATAGATCGTACGGCTCACGCACACATGAATTTATTAGTATAAGGACAGTAATGTTTTAATGTTAGTTAGTTGCAAATAAACAGTCGCTGTGACCACACGTCAAAAATAGTTTTATTATAAATCAAGCGAATCGAAACCCTATTGCTATCGAAACATGGTCCTTAATCGAACCAAGATGGAACAAGGAAAATAACGCCGGCCGGCGAACGCCCGAGTGCCTGAGCGAGTGTTACGTAATCGTGTTTACCTGCTAACTGTTCGACTTAACTTAACAAATAATATCGTGCAAGTAACTTTCTTTGGTGAATTTCTCTGGTGTTTTTGGACTTGTAACGGATTGGAGTTGGACAATCATGGCTACCCCAACAATAGAAGATGTTACAGTGCAATTAGAAGAAACTTACAGCTGCATTAAGAAAGTAGGAGTGAATTTCAAAAAATGTCCTAAAGAGAGGTTAACAGTAGGTTACGTAAAAGTGCGCCTGCAATACATGGATGAATATTGGGAATCTTTTAAAAGATCACATACGGTTTTAAGGCAGATTACAAACAAAGAACAAAGAGCTAGTTTGTTATATTTTGCTAAAAATTACTATGAACAATGTGAAGAAACTTACTTAGATACAAAAACCGTTCTGCTTGACATATTGGAACTAAATACATCTACTACTTCGCCAGCTATGTTACTTGATGCTTCGATGAGTCGAGAAAATAAGATTACCGCTGAAGTAAAGCTACCTAAAATAGAATTACCACAATTTTCTGGTGTTTATGAAGAGTGGCAAGCCTTTGAAGATATATTTACGTCAATAATTCACAACAACAAATCATTAAGTGACGTACAACGCTTTCATTACCTTAAGTCTTGTTTAATAGGCGAAGCTAGCACCACTTTAAAACATTACCAAGTCATAGAAAAGAATTATTTGCCAGCGTGGGACACCTTGAAAAAACGGTACAGTCATAAACGTCTTATTGTAAACGCGATTCTTAAAAGGCTTTTATCAACAAAGAAGGTTCAAAGTCAGTCCTCTGTTCAATTAAAACTTTTCATTGACAACATGAAAGAATGTTTGCACGGACTGGAAGGTATGACGATCGAGACCAAAACCTGGGACACAATGCTTATATTTTTGGTAATGCAAAGAGTGGATCCCGAGTGTCACAAACAATGGGAAGACCACGTTAGTAAAGAGTGTGACGGAGACTTACCCACCTTGGAAGAGCTATTTAAGTTCTTTGAAGATAGAATACACAACCTGGAGCTAACGTCAGCATCATCGTCCACCCCGAGGTTAACTAAGGAAAGATCATTTCACGTTAGTACTACGGGAGAAAGGCTTTGCAATTTCTGTCAAGATCTTCACGCGTTGTACCATTGCAAACAATTTGGGAAATTGGGTCCAGCTAAGAGAAGTGAATATGTGAAAACTCAGGGATTATGTTACAACTGCCTACTGCCAGGTCATCTTGTACAGTACTGCAAACAACGGGGCTCCTGTAGGGTTTGTCACCGCAGGCATCATTCACTTTTACATCAAACCAACTGGAAAGGGGAAACATCTGAGTCCGATTGCGGTAAACAGTCACCAGATGTAGCTGCTCATACAAATGTAGAAGAGATCCAATTAGCCGATGATGAGAAACTTGAAGAAGAGGTAGTTGTAAACTTTGTGGCAAAAAAGTCTACAGCTTTATTGGCTACGGCGTTGGTACCAGTAAAAGATACTTACGGTCACGTGACGCTGCTGCGAGCGTTGGTGGATCAAGGGTCACAAGCGACATTTATCAGTGAAAGGGCAACTCAACTATTCAAAGTCAAAAGAGAACCGGTAAATGGCAAAATTACCGGCGTTGGTGGCAGTGAAGCAACTGTTAGTCATGCAGTACAATTGGAGGTTCTTTCAAGATGTGATAATAAGTTCAACCTCAATGTTAAGATGTACGTCATGCCTACGCGTCTAACAACGTTACTACCATCCAAACCAATACCATTAATTGAAGGTCCAAGCACTTGGTCACATTTAAAAGGCCTCGTCCTGGCAGATCCCCACTATGATCGGCCAGGGAGAATCGATATGCTGCTGGGCGTAGAGGTTTGCGCTCATATCTTGAAAGATCAAATAATCAAGGGTCCACCAGGCTCCCCATGCGCTCAAGCTACCAGCTTGGGATGGATTCTATTCGGAAGCGTATACGAAGAACAATCAAGCGAAAAAGAAGCATTAGTAACCATGCATCACCATCTAGACCTGGACAATATGTTAAAGAACATGTGGGAGTTAGAAGGGCCACGTCATCGAACCCACACCGCTGACGAACGAGCCTGTGAAGAAATGTATGAAATCACGCACTCCAGGACGGATGACGGGAGATACATTGTCAAATTACCTATGAAAACAGATCCACCTCAAGTAACACAAGGCGAAACGAGACTTATAGCTTTGAAAAGGCTTAATCAGCTGGAACGTCGCTTTGAGAAAAAACCTGATCTGAAAAAAGAATATTCTAAGGTGATACATGAATATATAAATATGAATCATATGGAAGAAGTTCCTGAAGACAAATTAAATGCTCCTGCGGTCTACTTACCTCACCATGCCATAATAAAGGAAGAGAAAGAGACAACTAAAGTCCGAGTAGTGTTTGACGCGTCAGCCAAGGGTTCTAACCATAAATCACTTAACGACGATTTGTTGGTGGGGCCTCAATTACAAGAAGACTTGAGAAATATTATCATGCGTTGGAGAATGAAAAGGGTGTGCTTTGTGGCGGACATCGAAAAAATGTACCGACAGATATTGGTAACGCCACGAGACACTGATTATCAGCGCCTGCTGTGGCGCAATAATCCAGAAGAGGAAATTAAAGACTATCGCATTTTACGAGTTACCTTCGGGACGGCCTCTGCACCTTATTTGGCGGTAAAAACTCTTCACAAGACGGCCGAAAATGAAGGCAGAAATCATCTTACAGCAGCGCAAACCATCAAAGAAGATTTTTATATGGACGATCTGATGTCTGGGTGTGATACGAGCGACGATGCAATTAAGAAGGCAAATGAAATACAAGCTATATTAAAGGGAGGAGGTTTTGTATTACAAAAATGGACGTCTAACGATCTGAAGTTTTTGGAACAAATAGAACCCACACAAAGAAGTTCACGAGTGAGCATGGAGATTAAGTTGGATGGCACGATTCAAGCTCTGGGATTATCCTGGGACGTAGGCGAAGACATATTTCGTTACACTCTTGACTTACCTGCGATACCTGCAACAATCACCAAGCGGAATATTTTAGCCCAGATTCAAAAACTATTTGACCCTCTTGGATGGCTCGCACCTGCGATATTACCTGCCAAAATATTGATGCAAACGTTATGGCTTCAAGGTGTTGGATGGGATGAAGAAGTGGGATCTGAAGTGGAAAAAGAATGGATTAATTTACATCAGAACTTACATGTTCTAAAGCAAGTAAGAATAACGAGATGGTTAAATACTGACGAACACAATATTCCCACAGCTACTATTCATGGGTTTAGCGATGCTTCCACGAAAGCTTATGGAGCAGTAGCTTATATAAGAGTAAAGATAGGCGACGGAGTGATAAAAACAGAGATGATAGCAGCTAAGACACGTGTTGCCCCAGTTAAACCTGTGTCTCTTCCACGGCTGGAGCTATGTGCAGCTGTGCTTCTATCAAGGCTGCTTAAACAAGTTGGCGAAGCTATGAGAATACCTGACTCTCAAATATACGCTTGGACGGATTCATCCGTAGTTCTGTCATGGCTTTTTGGAGATCCTGGAAGATGGAATGTATTTGTAAGTAACCGAGTAGTAGAGATCTTAGATAATATCGGTAATCAAAGGTGGTATCATGTCACCTCCGAAGACAACCCAGCTGACGTAGCAAGCCGAGGTACGTCCCTGCAATCACTGATACAACATGATATCTGGTGGAAGGGCCCAAAGTGGCTGCAAACCGATGATATTCCTTATAAAAGACCTGAAAGAAAGCAAACAGAATTAGAAAAAAGGAAAACATTACAAGTAAACTTACAACTAGAAACAAAAACAAGTGGGTTTAACCTTGAAAATTTCGACACATTACCCGAGTTGCTCACTACAATCGTGTACACCCTACGGTTTATAAATAGTAAGAAATCTCCCGAAACCCTTGATGCGGAGATAACCACAGCAGAATTGGAAGATGCTTTAATGAGATGCGTGAAAATTGTTCAAGCTAGAGAATATGGTGTCGAGATAGATCAATTGAAGAAAAGGGAATACGTAAAGAAAAATAGTGATCTGAAGTCATTAAATCCTTACCTTGACGAGCAGAATATCCTTAGAGTGGGCGGAAGATTGAACAATTCGGAATTACCGGAAGAAAAGAAACATCCAATCATTCTCGGCACTCGGAATAAGCTGACGTCATTAATCACGGCTCACGCCCATAAGAAAACCCTGCACGGAAATATGCCGCTGATGCTGAGTTATTTACGATCGAAGTACTGGATTATCAAGGCAAAGAGTGCCATAAAGGCTTACATCCACAAATGCCTCATTTGTGCGAGACAGAGGGCCGTATCAAGGAATCAGATTATGGGTGACTTACCAAAGGTTCGCATAACCGAAGCCAGACCGTTTCTGCACAGCGGAGTCGATTTCGCGGGTCCTTTGCAAGTTCTTATGTCTCGAGGAAGAGGAGCTAAATCAAATAAAGCCTACATTGCTATTTTTATATGTATGGCCGTCAAATGCGTGCACCTGGAACTGGTGGGCGATCTTAGCTCAGAATCCTTTATTGGAGCTTTTCATCGCTTTGTGGCCCGAAGAGGTAGATGCACACATTTGTGGAGTGATCAGGGACGCAACTTCATAGCAGCAAATAAAGAGTTGGCTGCAGCCTGGACCGCGGCGAACCTACAACTACCCGGTCGTCTTGCTGATACGCTGGTAGGAGAAGGAACTCAATGGCACTTTATCCCGCCGTATAGCCCTAACTTCGGAGGTCTTTGGGAAGCGGGTGTCAAATCCATCAAGTATCACCTGAAAAGAGTACTTACTGCGGCCTTGACATTTGAAGAAATGACCACCACTTTATGTGAAATCGAGGCATGCTTGAATTCTCGTCCTTTAATTCCCCTTGATGTTTCGGCGACCGACGTTGAACCATTGACACCCGGGCATTTTCTGATTGGGGAAGCACCGGTCACTATTCCGAGTCCCGATTTGCGCGAAATTACCATAAACAGATTGTCACGCTGGCAACACACTCAAAAACTTGTAAGAGATTTCTGGCATAGGTGGCAAGACGAATATCTGTCTAGACTCCAAGAGAGACCAAAGTGGCTAAAACGCGTAAAAGAATACGACATCGGAGATATCGTGTTGCTGAAAGACGAGCAGCTGCCGCCTGGAAAGTGGTCGCTCGGTCGCGTCGTGGCTAAGCACCCCGGCCAGGACGGCGTCACCCGCGTGTACAGTGTGCGGTGTCGTGGTGCTGTCACTAAACGGTCGGTTTCCAAGCTGTGTGAGATGCCGGTCAATACGAACACAGACTGATTATTTTATTGCATGATTGCATGATAGAATAAGAATACCTGATGTATCGATTGTTTACAATTCTTTGCCGAATTTTTTATTAATTTCTGGTTTAAGACTTAACGGCAATGTATGTTTGGGTGTGAGAGTTGTGAGGATAATGTTAAATAATAATTCGTAAATATATTTTATTACTGATTATGCTTGCTCTTATATTTACGTAGACAATACCTATATCGTGAGAATGTATTTGTGAGAGTAGGTATAGTTATTGTTCTTACTTTTTATGTTTGTAAAATAGTAAGAACCTTTAATATTTAAGCAGATTAGCAGCTGATCTATAGTAAGCCCACCTTAGCAGCCTTCTTAGCTGACATCTGTAATAAAAAAATGTATTTTTTGGTGGGGTGCATGTTTAGAATAGTAGTTGTCCATTTATTTCAATCCAAGCAACGCTGTGGCTCCGTCCGTGGAGTGCCTGGATTAGGTTTTTTGTAGGTCATAGATCGTACGGCTCACGCACACATGAATTTATTAGTATAAGGACAGTAATGTTTTAATGTTAGTTAGTTGCAAATAAACAGTCGCTGTGACCACACGTCAAAAATAGTTTTATTATAAATCAAGCGAATCGAAACCCTATTGCTATCGAAACACATACATACGTACTTTGAGTACTTAACTATAGTTTTTATTCTTGAACTGTGTCAGAAATTTAGTACTTTCTTTAAATTTAATCTGATAATTTTGATATTCTCGATCGCAAAAAAGTTACCTGTTATTTGGATGACATAAGTTTGCCTTTGTACATGTTTAGAAATAATTTATTTTTGTTTTCAGTACAATTAATAATTATTTACTTAAATACAAACATAATTTAATCTAGCAAAGTATAGAACTGAAGCTTTTGGTTTTGATTTTCATGGCGAACAGACAATTAGTGTAAAACCAATTCTACCGACTGCGCCAATGAAGTTTTAGTAAAAGGCCGGATACACAAAAGTTAACAGATTTTTCATCAGACCAATTTAAAAATTGCCTGAATTGACTGATGAAGTATAAAACGCACCTAGCATGAGCGATCTTGCTGGAGTTCCCACCAGCGCACTTGGCACTAGAGCCAAAGAGGACGTTCTCCATGCTGCCCGACGAGCTGAAGGTGGACCCCGCACTCTTCATCAGCTTACCCCATTGTTTGCTTGAGCGAGGAGTACTGGAATCAGGATATACTGGGTTAGACTTGTATACTTTGTTAACGTAATGGGAAATGACACGGTTGATTAGGTACCTTACCAGCTTTGTACATAATGCATGATGCTTTTCCTTTGATCAGTCATGCAAACAAGTAAATTGTGTTCATTAATCGGTAAAAAGCTCTATAAAATATATAAAAAAATAAATTAACCGGACAAGTGCGAGTCGGACTCTATTTGCACTGTTATGCGTACGAAGGTAAGGTCATAAATCGAATAATCACTACATAGTATAAAACAAAGTCGCTTCCCGCTGTCTGTCCCTATGTATGCTTAGATCTTTAAAACTACGCAACGGATTTTGATGCGGTTTTTTTTAGTAGATAGAATGATTCAAGAGGAAGGTTTTTATGTATAATAAATTTTGTTTCATGTACGTGTGTTATAGAAAACTCAAATAAACCGAAGCGAAGCGAGGGCGGGTCGCTATTAAAAATAAATTAAAAATCGGTTTAAGCTTGTGCAAATGAAGCCCGTTCATACAATACCCCACATGATACAGTCAAGTCAATTCAAATTTTGGACCGCCGTTCATTGCATAAAGACCCGGTTTTTTTGCGATGGAATGAAAATGTAATTTTCCCTATACCTTTTAGTATAAGACGTTATATTTACTTGGCAAATTTCATAGTTGTAGGTGAACGGAAAATACGCTATAAAATTTGATTCACTTGAGAGTGTCAAAATATATATTGCGGCATAAATAGTAGTCGTATTTTTTTTACATTAATTTAGAAGTTTGATTTTTTTGCAGTTTCCAGGGACTGTAAGCCCGAGTATATGGTTTTAAGTTCAACTCGATACCTCCACGCGTTCCTGAGATACGAGTAAATTAAATTAACACCCCTTGGCAAAGTAGGTACAATAATGTCATACTAATTCGTTGCTTTCAAAATTCAAACATTTATATTTGAACTTTCACTTGAAAGTGAAAAATGACACAAGTTTTCCCATAAATCTCTCGTTGTCTTTCCTATATAAGTACCTATTACTTCTACTTATATCGTAATGCTATTTTCATCCTGATCTCACACCTCGCCTTAAAAACCTAATTTTATATTAAACCAACTTCTTTTTTTATGTGAAAAAGGATAGCAAGCGAGTCACTGATGGCTAGTGATCATCGCGACCCATAAACACCCGCAACACCAGAGGAATCGTAGGTACTCTGCTGGCCTTTGAAAAAAGAGAAGAAGGTCGTTTTGGTTCGGAAATACAGACGCAGAGAGCTGATTCCACACGTTTTAGCCAACTTACTTGATGTAAGGCTGATGCAAAGCGACCAAGCTGGTGTGGATCGTAATAGAGACAGCGGAGAGGTGGAAGTAGTCGAACAGCACAGGGAGATGGTAGTGCAGGCCCTGTGCTGGCTGGAAGTGCAGCTTGAGCACCCGGCATGACACTGGTGCTAAGGTGCTGGATTGGGCACCCTCGCTGCACCAAAGCTCCACGCCCAGGCTCCATTCCGCACGCTCTAAGGATTCTTTAAGGTTGCGGCTATCAACTGGAATGAGAAATTTTGTGTTTGTGTCTCACAATATATTGAATCTTATCAGTGTTTGCAATGCCCGCTTTGGATTAGTGGTCGGAAAAACGTCATTTTGTTGACGCTGTGACGTAGAAAGGATTCTATTGCGTTGATGATTTTTGATATTAGCAGACATTTGGTGCTAGTTTTTTTCAGTATATAAACCTACGAGCACGGGTAGCATATATTTTATCAGAACACCGTATGAAGTTCCTGTTGTCAAACAGTGGGTGTCTAAACGGTAACTTGAACTCACCAAGCATAAGCGCTTTAAAATGCACGATGTCTCTCAAGGTGACCTCCTCATTGCGGTACATGATCTGGAAGGTCCGGGACGCCGCGACCCCGCCGACGAGTGACGGGTTGGCGGCGAAGCGGCCCGCGCGGGCGGCGCTGTTGCCGCTGGCGACGGTGACCTCGATGTGGACCGGCAGCTTCGGCGCCACGCGCAGCCCCACACGGACTTGGTACAGCCTGGAATAACGTCATGCATAAAATGGAAAGACAATCCAATACAGAGATTGAACTAACCATCTGGTACCCTTAGAGGTTATTGGAGGCTGACATAAACATTTAACATTATTAGCATACTTAGTCAGTGTAACTGACGCTACAAAGGATAATAAGACGAGAAGAATATTACATTTCCCGTGTGGTTGCCGGGTTAGAATATAGTGCCACTCCATGTCTTCCCGTGGATGTCGTAAGAGACGGCTAAGGGAATAAAGGCGTGTACTTAGTACTGTTAGGCGATGGGCTTGTAACCTGTCACTAACACACTGGTTAACATCTTAGCCTAAGTGTGCAAAATGTTGTTACAGAATTATCAACAAGTTTTTAAAGTTGTTAGTAATTCTGTAGCTCTGCCTACCCCACTCTGGGAATAAAGGCGTGAGTTTATGTATGTATGTATTACATTAGTACCACGAGTAAACATTGTTAATAAAGCAGTCTTCCATCGATCTAATATAATGCATTCAAGAAACTTCCAATTACGAGTTCAGATAAACTTTTACACTGGACTGAAAACACGGTAAGTAGTAATAGGTACTAATAGACGGGAGCCACTTGGGAAATCAGAGGCAGCGCCGGTTGGAGTGGCTGCAGCGATGAAATGCACCGTGCATAATTGATTATTGCACCAATGCACCAAATTGCATTGCTCTCTAGAATCCATATTTTGATTTTTCACTTCGTTAAGGAAGCTCGACTGCATTTCATGCTTGGTCAGGTGAAAGTTAGTTATTGATTTATTTAACAAATAGAAAACGCTCGCGACTTCGTAGGTAACGTAAGAAATAGGGATAGAAGCAAG
Source organism: Acleris laterana (assembly GCA_963966035.1). Taxonomy (NCBI): domain Eukaryota; kingdom Metazoa; phylum Arthropoda; class Insecta; order Lepidoptera; family Tortricidae; genus Acleris; species Acleris laterana. Next base: position 6,026,916 of record OZ014450.1, on the reverse strand, counting down.
AAATTGAATCTACATCAGAGTTCGATTTTCGAGTTTCGATTTTGTAGAATTCGTTCAGTAGTAGTAGGTACATCCCTAGGGTACCCGGTAACCATTTCCTCTAAATTTCAAGTCCCTAGGTATAGTCATAGCCGTTTAGGCTGTACGTTGTTGGACAGTCAGTCAGTCTGTCCGTGAGCCAGTCACCAAATAGTTTTATATGTAGGTATAGATAGGTTGATGATCGGATTTTTAGGATTGTTGATTTTACAGACTCTACTTTGCTATGACTATGACTAAGTGCTAAAAAAGACATATAGTTCAGTGTCATCTCTAGAACTACAATGTATCCAGAACAGTTACAAAAAAGGAACATTATTTGATAATCTCAAAGTAATAAAGGTCACTATTTCAAAACATGTTGAACATTATCCAATATACCTGATGCCTACTTGTACAAGTACTCGCAACCGTCTCGAGAAAGTTTCCAGTGTCCCGATTCCCGCTCCAATTCAGGAGTAACTACGCTGGGAACTCAACGACAGTTCGTAGTTCCTTTCCGGAACGAATAAGTTTATGACACTGTCGTGTTACGAAGCTGACTGTACTGAACATACGTGTAAAGTAAGGACATGATCAAAGAAGGACAATAATGTCGATAAAGAAGTCGTTAAAGCTTTCTAACGGCTGTAATAGGTACCTAATGAATCGTTATACGTTTCCGTGCGAAAAGGGTCTTATTGTTGTATTTTTTAGTATTGACATCTGTAAGACGCCAAGACGAAATGAGGGTGCCACTTTCACTGTCACATTTTTGACGTAAAATGCTTAAACATGGCAATAATTTTGTACTTATGGTTTTTTAAGTAACATTTTATTTAATTTCTACTCTTTTGTGTATGTGAATGATAGCCATGGCTTAGTTCGGGACAAGATCAATTTTATGCTCATCCAAAAAACAAAATAATTTCCTACCTACAGTCAGTAAATGTTTGTCATTACCACCGTAAATCCACCTCGCAATAAGGTGACGAACCAATTGATTTGGAGTTTTAATCCTGTCCTCAGGGTGGTAAGATCGTAACTAAATACATACGATGCGTTTTTTTTTAACTTTGTATGCTCTCTCATTCTTATTTGTCAATCGTGGCTAAATTGATCAAAACCAATGGAGCTAACGTGAGCGTGTCTCCTCAATTTTCAAAGTTAAAGTAAGATAAGAGGTTTTACACATACACGAATCCTTTTTGTCAACAGTGCAATTTTACGTTCGAATATTAAAATGATGTGATTTTCATATTGACGACACGTTATGCTTACAAGTTTGCTTGTCGTTTTTGTCGGTGGTAAGGAAATCCAAAAATACTACTTGGGTATGTGTACCCAATCTTCAGGTAAATAAAAATAGATAGGTACTCGTACTTCAGATTATTTAACTCATATTTTTTATATACATCAACTACAACATATAAATAACTCGTTCAAATACGCTTTCATCGTATAAATTTGAAGTGTTTTCGCTTGACCTTTGCGTTCTATTGCAGGAATGCCCTCCTACGTTGTTCTGAAAATCAGGAACAAAATGTAATATTCATGTAAAGCTATTTTTAAAATAGGAAGGACGAGGCCAAAACTAACGTTTCTTTGTGCTCGGCTAAGTTTTTGTGACGCGAGCGCACCGATTCAGAGTTTTTGCGTGACTTTGTTTCTAATTTTATCATTAATGTTTTAAGAAAACGTATTGATATAAAAATAGCTATGGCACTTTAGGGACATACATACATAAACTCACTCCTTCATTCCAAGAGCGGGGTAGGCAGAGCTTCGGAATGACAAAAAAAATGATATTTTTGTAACCACATTTTGCACTTTTTGAATTACCAGATGTTTACTTACACAATGTTTGCACAATGTGTATCTAGGTATGGCTAGATAATAAAATGCAAAATGCAACTGACATTTAGAAATAACGACGCGTTTTTGCTTGCGTCACAAAAACTTACCGCAAAAAGAAAAGAAAAAGTATTACATGAATACTTATTACATTTTATTTTCATAATAAATAATCGCGTTGACTTTATTTCAATAGTCGCAACACCGACGTGTTAGACATAATTGTAATTAATAATTAATTAGGGCGTGGTGACTAGAATAAAAAAAAAACAAGTCAATTCAAATTAAGAATAACTAAACCTCATTTTCCGTCAAATTAATGCACTCAAAGAACTGCTGTTTAATGTAGAATTATTTAGAACCTATTAATACGTTAAGAACTCATGGTATGATATGGAAATGATCTGAAGTATTATTTTGTATCTTGGAAAATTCAACTTACCAAGAAAATAGCGGTAAATAAGCTAGCTGTGTCACATAACGTCTGATAGGTATGTTGTTTCTCCAATTATAAGTATGTAATGATTCTAGGGAATACTATCTCCGTAGTGTGGGTATGGCTGGTTATTTCTTCGTGTATACCATCTTAATATTTTATTCAGAGTTAATGTAGATATTTCATCATATAATCAATATTAATTTAAAAATGTAACTTAATAATACTCCATGTTATACATCTTATTTCAGTACTTCATGTGTTATCTCTAATATTCTGAGTGCAATATCAACTGACTTAGAAAAAGTCGAGCGTAAAAATCGATAAGGCGATATTAATAGAATACCTACTACCCTACTTCAAAGAAACTTTGCACCTGGCATGAAACACGCTGTCAAATCAAATAGCACACAATCTGTAAATAGTGTTCCACAACTCAGCGTTAGAATGATCTCCTTACAGTAAAAGCAAGGAAATTTATCTTTTCAACGTGTCTATTCGTTTTTAGTGTTACTCATAATATTGTAGTAAGTATAATGTTATATTGTTAAAAATATATTTTCTTTTTTTGGTTTTCCTAGTTTTTTGTCTCGTAGTCATAACAATACTTGGTTTTTGTATGACTATGACTAATAGTTCCCTGGAACACTTTAAATATAAACTGCCAACGTACCTACGTCGCACTCGCTTGCACCTCCATTAGCGATGTATCAAATTACCTTTAGTGTTTAATTGTACTTGGTGTCAAGGTCAACATACCGTTGGAATTAATCGCCATGAACTTAACGTTAAAACACCTATCTTGGACAGACGGGTAATTTGACTTGTAAACTCTCATCGTAGACTCAACACAAATTCAACAAGTTATATACTTTCGGCTTTTAATAATGATGAACAGTTTGCGATTTCAAGGTAACCATCCGGCTCACTTACCCGTCATCATCCGGCCAACGCGAGATTTTCTCTACCAACTAAAGGATGAACCATTAGGTTCCACCTAATCCCACCCGAAGGGTTGTGCCAAACAAATGCCGATCGATATTCCGACCACGGTGCCGTTTACACACGCTATCTCTGACATTAGGGTGGCCAGGAACAAACTAAAAAAACCTTGAGAAATTTTCTGATAAAATGACGGCTATGCTCCAACAACGTGTGACTTGTACAAATAGAAGTAGGACTGTGTACTAAGAAAAATTAAGGCGCTGCCATTGCACTCCTAAATGAGATAGGTAAAAAGAAACAAAATTACACTAAATATTCAACAGGGTCAAAGTGTGTTTTACACAGGATGCCTCGAAGATAAGATAAGACGCACAAATTGGTATATTTATAAGTGCAACTTGACCATAGATTTTAATAAATATTTTTTTTTTTTTATTCATTTGAATTATAGCCGAATTCCTGACAAATGCATGATTCAGCTTCATATGTTAAGAATACTTCTGAGGTCGGGTAACCCTAAACGTTCATAAACGTTTTACTATCTGCACACTCGTAAAACCTATCTATTACTCTACCTTTACCATAAATCTGCTCTCAATGGCTCCTTTTTCTTTGACACTAGTGAGAGAGTGACACACTGAGGTTCTGCATTGTTATATTCTTGGTTGTCGGGGGTGGGGGTATATAGTTACACCTGTCACTCTTGACCCGAATCAATTCAGACGTGACGTTTACTGACGCGTCTATTAAAGGCTATTTGTGCCCGGGTAATGTACTAGGGTAACGTCCTGTTTAATTACGAGGGGATTTAATTAACGTGTCTCGCTTATGGATAATTAATTAGTACCTATAATACATAAGGATCGGTAAATTATAATTTGCTGATCCTTGTGTATTAAATAGCAGTATTAATTAAGGGGTTTATATAATTTAAAAAGACGACAATTGCATTATCCATATTAATATTGTATAGTCAAAGACTTCAATTTGGTACCCCCCTTAGATCCAAAGTCAATTTGACATTCTACAACAATAAGGTTGAGTTTCCTGATAGTTACAATGGGCTTGGTATCTCTAATGAGCTAATGACATTGACGACTTGAAGCATATTTTTTTTGAAATGGGTCGCAAATTAACCTTCGTGTCCGTACATATGAAAGTAATTTTGTTGGTCTGCTTGTTACGCTATCACGGCAAAGCCGCTGAAGCGATTTCGATGAAATTTGGTATGAAGATAGCTCAAAATCCGAGAAAGGACATAGAGTACTTTTTACCATTGGCAATCATAAACAACTACGTGGACGGAGTCGCGGGCAACAGCCTAGTGTTACTGATACTCGTATTTTAATAACGTGGTTCCTTAATGGTGTCATGCTGTTCTTTATAATATGATGAGTGATGAGCGTCGTGACCCAATTTCAAACCGAATTTTATTGTGAAACCATAAAATAAGGTTACGATTTACTTGAAGCTTAATGTTTTTTACCCGACCGCTCATGAAAGAATTAGTAATGTTTTACGAGTAAAGTACTACCAGCTTCTTAAGAGTTCGGCTGGCTATCGCTATCACCTTTGCACTCGCAACTGACAGTATATCTGTCACTCGTATTTCATACAAAAACGAAGATTGCCGAACTACATTAAGAAAATAGAAACACTGTACATAGGCTGCTACGAAAGTTTTTAGCTGTATAAAAACTGACAACATTTACTTTTAAAAGTGTATGGCAAATTAAGGGTAATTTAGCTATTAACCTCTTTGTAAAATGAAATTTGATACTGGCCGCTCACAACTTTTTTTTTAATTTTTTTTGCTGAAAATGTCAGTCCAGTTTTGTTTCTTGCAATGGAGCTGTCGCGAGAATCGTTTCGTGCTATGATATTCTACGACTACAAAAGGAACTTTCCTTTAAGGAATCTAATAAAAATTTAAACGACGCATTGGGGAGTCTGCTCCATCGTTAGCCACAATCTCATATTGGTACCGCGAGTTTAAGCGGGGTCGGGAGTGCCTCAAAGATGAGTCGAGACCGGGACGGCCGTCGACTGCTGTAACGCCAGAAAACGTGGTCAAAGCCGAGTGGTTGATTAAAGAACGCAGAAATATTACCCATTGGGAAATAGAGCATGAACTTGGTATTGGATCACCCGCAGTTTCAAGCATTTTACATGATCATCTTGGCGTCAGGAAGGTCGCTTCGCGTTGGATACCGCATTTGCTGACCGAAGAGCAAAAAACCCGGCGAGTAGATTGGTGCCAGTTTATGCTCAAAAAATTCGACGGAGGCAATTCCCAACAGGTTTCTAATATCCTTACTACTGATGAGTCCTGGATATACTGCTATGACCCTCTAACAAAGCAACAATCTATGCAATGGGTGTTTGAGGAAAACGGGCCGCCATTAAAAATTGTTCGTGGCCGTAGTGGGAACAAAAAAATGATCGCCGTTTTCTTTCGCCGCGGGGGGCCAGTTGCTGTAGTTCCACTCGAAGATCGAAGAACAGTTACTAGCCAGTGGTACACAGAGGTCTGTTTACCCCAGGCATTTGACAGACTTGGTGAGGATCGTCCAAAGAGCGGCACTCATGGAATTCTTTTTCACCAAGATAATGCACCTGCACACACCGCGGCAATAGCAATGGATTTTTTGACCAGTAAAGGTGTTCAGCTGGTGTCGCATCCACCCTACAGTCCTGACCTGGCCCCGTGCGACTATTTCTTGTTCCCCACTATAAAGAAAATGATGCGTGGCCGGACTTTTATGGACTCGAACGAGGCAATAGGTACTAGAATTTGAGTGACTTTTCTTTGACCTTCCGCAGTACGCATTTTTTAAATGTTTTGAGGATTGGTTTTATAGAATGAAGCGATATATTGAACTTGGATTAGTATATTTTGAAAAATATAAAAGTTTTTTGTAAAAAAAAAAATGGTTTTTAATTAACTAAAAATATTCATAGCAACCCTCGTATATGAATAATTTTATGTATCCATATTTTTTGTAACATCCTGTAGACTCATATTTAAAATACAGGAGGTTTTATTTTACGCTTTTAACATAAATTAATGCTCGAGTACCTACTTATGTGAAAACACATTCAGTAAGCTATCTACCGTTTGTAGATTGTTGAATGTTGAGTGTGTTTGTTTGCTAGTTTGTTTCGTTTCTCAAACTCGACGTGAAATTTGTTTAGGTGGCTTATAGCCCGCCTAGGCGGACTCGGGTTCCTTAGATTCCGTAAAATTTTATAAAATTTTCCTTTCATTGAAAAACATTTCTCGCTAGCTGCGTGAGTAATTTTTTATTGTTAGTGACATGTCTAACCTAACCTAACCTACGAGTACCATAACTAATGTTTAAGATATCCTGAAAACATTATAGTTTCAGCAGAAAATAGCGTTCGCTGAAATAAAATTTTGATGAAATTAAGTGAATCTCTATAAAATCATTAAAAACTACTCTACGAAGATTGAAGAAGACGTGGGCAGGCTGTACAAAAACAAATAACAAACTTCTTTGTACATAAACTGAGTACATATTGGCAGGAAACCAGATATTTAACACGTCGTAAAACGAATTACATTATTCGAAGTAAGAGGATCTATTTGAATTTGGGTCACAAACCGATTCGATACGTGGGAGTATCTATTTGGGTTTCATGAGAAAATCTAGCTAAGATTTTATTTTATTCAGTTGTTGAAACACAGTAAACAGTGTAAAAATAGCGCGGTGACACCGTGCGGGCACGCCGCGGAATTAGTTCAATAAACCCGACCGTGCGTTCTGAGTAAAATTACACTTAGTGGGTTACGAAAACTGTGCGAATTTGTTATAAGATCTGAGGGCCCAGACAAGATGCATTACGCTAACTGTCGTTTCTATTCGTTTAGTTTTTAAACCAATCGCGACACTGGCACATCACGTGACTTTTCGTGTCACGTCATCTACCAATGACGCGATTGGTTTAAACGCTAAACGAAGAGAAACGCTAGCGTAGTGCATCTTGTCTGGGCCCTCTGTATGAATTCTGGGGTCCTAGTAAAAAAGGTTATGTCTCCTAAAGATCAAATGAAAAAGGGTCTAAGTCACCACACACCTTTCTTATAAGGACGTAAGTCGACCCTTTTTCACAAGATCCCCAGAATTATAGTACTTGTACAGTGTTTGCCTTTTCTAAGTCAATTAAAATAATGCGTTGTGTGTAAACTTATCTAATAGTCACTTACGACTTTGTTGTATTCAAACTTTAGATTTGACGACGTTTAGTTTTTAGGGTTCTGTAGTCAACAAGGAACCCTTACCCTTATATTTACCATGTCTGTCTGTTTGTCTGTGACTGTTGGTACTAAAAAGCTATAATTTGGTATAGTTATAAATGTATCTTACGCCAACAAAGTTGTAACATAATGTACTTTAATATAAAGTTGTTTAATTTTTTGTTTTCCTAGGTAAGTAGTATTTTGTGTTTGTGGCTTCGGAACCCTACATCGAGCATGATCCGACATGCCGTTGCCCATTTTTTTAACACTCGGAACAATCGTTTCAGTGTCAATTAAAAGTATTGAAACCATTTACTGAAAGAAATTGATTGAGTTCATGTTAATATACTCTTGCTAGAGTCTCGACTTTAAACCGAGACTGGCGTAAATCTAGACTTGGAAGATGTTTGTAAATAGACCAGTTTTAGTATAGGTGTTCTACTTCTTTATTGAAACAACACTTGGTCACTTAAATAGCTCCATATGAAAGCAGAAAATATTTGGTAAACTTCAAAAAGCTCAGTGTGTTTTGGTATTAAATCAATCGACCGATCATCGATGAATCATCGGATCGATGATTAGTGGTAGAACGATGAGCGATCAATATTTTAAAAAATCAACAAGGCATGTTTCCCTTTAATAATTGTGCTAATTTCCTATTTATAATATCGCTTTAAAACAGCCCCAGTAATCCAGCTCCAGTCTTACACCCTGTATGTATGTAAATAGATTTCTAAACGACTACACATCTAAGAAACAAATGAGCACCATGTGGTAATTTCTACGCTACGCTACGCTAAGCAAAAATCTAACTATCTCGTGTAACATTAAAGTCAGTTGAGATTGTCATTTATTTGTACACATAAGCCAGAATATAAACAGTACTCTGCTGTCTATCGCTGTCATACTCTGGCATCTGTCTGTATATCTGTTAAGCCAGCGAGCTTAGAGTGGTTGCGTTTATCTCATGACAAAATGTGGATAATGCATCCGTCACTTTCGTACTTATATACGTGTCAGAAAGTGATGGATATTTTTCCTCGTTTTGTCCCGTTAGGCCTCCTGCGAGCCTAGTATGGCTGCGTCTATATCGCGTGTCAGATGTGGATAAAGCATCCGTCACTCTCGTTCTTATTTACGTGTCAGAAGGTGACCGATGCCTTATTTAAACTTTTTCACACGATAAACGCAGCCTTATAAGTGCCCCTGAGTATGTGAAAGTGATAGACAGCCATACTAAGAGTATTTAATACTGCATGTACGGTCCCGAACGTTAAACTGTGACCGATTTGAAAAAATGCTTGAAGTCGGCAATGTCATTAAAGTTTTCCATAGGGCTGATAGTACATGTTCTACGCATACATAAGACCGATGCGTTGCTTTACCTACTTTCTACATGACTTGTGGAAAATTGCAGCAGTTTTACGGTAATACTTTATGGGCAGTATTTTTTAGCACTCATCTGTCTTGATAGCCCGCGGGCACTAAACCATGTTAACGCCGGGTAGGCGAGCGCCATATTGGAAACGCTGGATTAACTTTTAAAATGGCGGTGCCAGGGCAAAACAATACTTATAAGTTCTTCTTCTTTTTTTTTTTAATGCCAGCCTACCGCTTTATTTCGCAGTGATTTCTCTAGTGTCAAGTGAGTAGAGTAAATCAGTAATTAGAATAAATCAATAGTACAAAGTCGGACCTATTAATATCTCGTAAAACCTAATTATAAGTTGAATGAAGTACTAATAAAGAAGTATTCATCTGTTAATAGTTTTGACAGTTGACAGTTGACATGTGTCATATGTTGTGGATTCTTGGTTGGTGAATTTGAATTCGCTGATTGGGTGTTTTCAGTTTCAAGTAGCACTGGGTCTGTATTCTATTCGGTAAAACCATATTGATTTTGACATGTTACCATATTGTCAACGTTACGATAGTAATAAGTAAAAAAAAACTTGTACATGTAATAGATACTTAGTTATAAGCTTTTTTAAAATAAAGGTGTAATTCATTAATCACTTTTTCTTCCCCACTTTTCTATTATTTTACGTACGTACGTACGTACCTAGTTATCTCACCACAAGTCAAACGTATCCAAACGGACACACCTATTAATATTCAACAGACCTATTCATTTTCACAATTATACAGCTTGTTCTAATAACTAAGTACATACATACATACATTAAATTACGCCTGTTTCCCGGAATTCTTTTTAAGAATACAAGAGATTTTTTCAGAATTCGTCCTTCCCCACACTACCCTGATGGTTGAAATAACGAGTTCTTAAATCTTTTACTCCTCTATCACCAGTATTCTCTTTCATACACATTATGTATGCAATCCATACACCTTTGTTACGAGTAAATTACCCTCTACGTTTCCATCCATATACAATTATACATTTAGGTACACTCATTACTTTCTTATTGCTTCCTTCGTCTCTCCTTACATATCCTTACCACGCCAATATAATTACTTCCTACTTAATTGCTCTCAACAAAGTGAATAAATTGAAAAAGCGAGATTGGTTCTGTATACATATAGTATCGTGAGCCTTACAAACGTATTTCAACTGTACAACTCTTGTACTATACCTTTAAGTATTTAAACTGTACAGTCAACAGGATAAACCTTGTCGTTTTCAATTGTTTCACAATTTTGTATAACATTTCAAACACGACGTTAAACCGACAAGGAACATAAATGATCACTTATTTATGCTGTTGACTGTACTATATTCTAAGTCAAGGGCAAAGACTAAGCAATAAGTTAAACATGATTACAGTAATTTTGGCTTTTAACATTTAAAAGTAGAGCTAAAAACTATAGAACCCTAAGTCATCTTTCCATTTAAAGGGTGTTGGAACTTAATGCAAACCCCTAGTAAAGGGTGTTTTTGCACGCGATGCATGTTGCATGCGACTGCAATTAACTGCCGTACCAGTTTTAGGGTCAATTTATAGCTATAAAGGTTATCGAGCATTGAGGTATTTAAAATACAGCCTGTAGATGGTGCGCTACGAAAGCTACGCCGTAGACGTCGTAGCAATTTTATTATTTAAATAAGATATTGTACATTAAAAAGACCCCTATTATACTGGATATTGTATTGTCAACGTTACGGTAGCTCTTATTTACTTGATAGTAATGGCGGTCGTGGTAATAATAATATCGAAACACGTCAAAGGTACATGGTTTAACACTTTTGAATAGAGGGCGATGGTTATGTACGTACTTATTAAGGGTATTGAAATATTTTTATAAAATAAGCTTTGATTTTTTACAAATTTATTAGTAGGCTGGTTTTTAACCCTAACTAAGTAAAAAAATATCTGAAGGACAATATCACATATATTATTTCAAAATATAAACGCTATTCTCCAATAAAGCGATAGGGTTGAATTTTTTTTTTTTTGTGTTGAACCGGCATACTATTATAGATCAACACAAAACTTGCTCACTCATTGCGGCGTTATAGAAATTCAAGGGCAACGGTACGTACAAAAAGACGTATAACATAAATTTACCTAAGTATTCTCTTTCATACACATTATTTATGCAATCCATTCGCCTTTGTTAAATTACTTACATCCATGTACAATTATACATTTACACTCATTACTTTTCTTATATCAAAAAATATCCACTTAACAATTCTAGCAAATTGGCGTGGCGTCGTTGATAACAAAAGGCCGACGGTTTTTTTTAAATTATGTTACTGTATTAGGTGCAGTGCATACATACCTACCAATAATAAATTATTAACTATATTATTTCAATGTAATCCCCACATACTAATTTTATTTAAACAAGGTTTAACCCTAGTCTGAAAATAATATCCCTAAGAATTCGAAACCAGACTTGCCAAATTTCGCCGGGATCGCCAGAATCGAGTTTGCAAGACGGGACGGACGCGAGGTAACTCGTAAACACAATTTTGCCCTCGGCCTCCATTCGGAGTCCTAGACTCGCTAACTAGTTAGGACAGTTCGCTAGAACAACACCTCGTCTGCAGGAATTTGACACCATTGTGTATATTATACATACTGGTTGTGTAACCGCCGAACTAGGTTAGCAGATAATGTGGTTACGCTATCGCGTCGTTTTAGCTTCAGAGTGTTGTTGAATGGGAGCGGTATCGATTCGACTAATGTTTAATTAGTCAACATTGTCAAGGTGTTCGTGGAATATTTAACAAGGTGAGCTGGCGCCGCTCGTTAGCAGCTCTTAGGCCTTGGCTCCTGTTAAGGGTCGTTCGATAATGGTCAGTTCAGCTGTAGCATTAAGTGAAAACTATTGAAGACAACCTCGCTTCGTAAGTCAGTTAATTTACCGTTTGTATTTCAAGTTTTTATGACGGTTAGTGGACCCGTTATTCTCTACGTCTACCGACAAGCCGGTTTTCAAACTTATCGCGACCTTACCCTCTCTGGAAGAGGTCGACATTGTAGAACTTGTAGAGTTCCACGGAGAACTCGAAGGTGGCCTGCAGGTCGCTCATGGTGGGAGGGGGGCGCGGGCGCGGGCGGCGCGGCGCGCCATGCCGCGGCCGCTAGCAGCCCGGC